>JAPKID020002867.1:0-12870 GCA_026931265.2 Tropidonophis doriae
CGTTTTTCTTCAAATAAAAAGCATGAATAGCCTGGGGGGGGGCTTGCAGAGTTATCCTGGGGGGAGTCAAAAATGAGCAAAAACCAGGCCATTTATTGCAAAAATGGGCCATTTTTGTGTCAAATAAATTGCATACATAGCTCTATGGAGGCTTATAGAGTGCTCCTGGGGGCCGGGGGGCAAAAAACAGCCCATTTTAGGCTAGTTTCTTCCCTCCCCAGTGCCCAGGAGCTCTCTGGAAGTCTCCATAAGGCTAGGCACAGCCATTTTGGTGAAGGGGGTGGGGTTTCAGGAGCCAAAAAAAATGCTGTATTCAATGTATAAGACATACCCAGATTTTCAGCCTCTTTTTAGAGGAAAAAAGGTGCATCTTATACTCCGAAAAATACGGTATATCTCCCTTAACATTATCCTGGAGCACCCAACTAGACTCTAGCTAAAGCAAACAGATGAAATAATTTGATTTTCCCAGTGTAACTGGGGATGACTACTGTCCAGTCCATCAATATAAATGAATCCAGTCATACATGAGGCACAGTTGAAAATCTGCCCCATTGCAGTAAAATTCCAAGTCCAAACATGTGGTTGTAATAGTAGTACCATTTCATTTTAATGAAAACAAGCAAAAGCACATATTTCTCTTCCAGTCTATCTAAGTGCATGTTCATATATTACAAGTATCAGTTCTTTGCAAATTATTCAACCAGTGGAAAGGGAGCTACATGAATCATTCATTTATTATTAACCACATCATTTTCTGTTACACACAGGGCTGTCCTGTCTCTCAACCAAATCCAGTTAGCCAGCGCAGTTTATGCTCTCATAAACGACCACTGTTTGCAAGAGCAGAATGAAACAATTCTGGGATACCGGGGTCAAAAAACAGGGATGGAAAATACCATCGTCTAACCAATAAAGGTGGAAATACATTTGTAAACAGTAGTTTAGAAATGTTAATCATCATTCTTCCATTGAAAAAGTAATACAAAGTCCATGATCTTCTCAGCTAACTTTTATACAAGTGATCCTTGCATTGACACTATCAGTAACATATTCAAATCCTACACTATTTCAGGATAGAAAGTATTCTCAAAACTTGAACTTCAACCCTTTTCTCTCACACAGCAGAAATCCAAATATAATGACACTCAGGAGCAACTAATTATTAAAAGACATTACTTTTACTTTTCATTTTTATTCAGCACACACGAAGTACTATATGAACCCAACTTTCAATTTTTCTTTTTGAAGGAAATCATGCTGTCCTTAAGATTAATAAACTTACTGCAGCATGAGATTTCAAAATAGTATTGCTTTAACATGACTCTTTGATGAGGCAAGGTGCAGCCTGTAATAGCACACACCTTCGTCAGTTCATTAGTATTTAAGATGCAACATGACTCTTTGTTTACTTATTTGTTTTTGTTTTGCACTATCACAGATTAAACACAACTCCTTTTCTAGATTAGCAAATAAATAACTTTTAAAATCCCAAATACAATGTAATTCTACAATAAGGGCATTTTCAAGAAGACAGAAATTGATCTTTCTGCAAATTTCCTATAGCTTTAAAACAAAATAGCTACATCATATACCCATTCATTAAAGCAAACTTCTGGATGATTTTATGATCTGAAACTATTACATGGAATTTAATAATTTGACTAACATCAATGTTCTAGTTATTGCTTTTGCTTTATGCTTAAAAAAGAATGATAATATTTACTCACTTTCAATGAATCAAAGCAGGCGATTACGCGTCCATTTTCAACTTGGCAGCTTTTCGATGGATGTGCAAATTTACATTCCGTATCTGGTCGTGAGCAAGTCCCTCTTTGGAACTCTCGACATACTTCCAGTGTTAGCCATTTTGTGTCCCGGATTGGTGTGACACTTACAGCCATGTTTAGATTTTACAGGTAGTTAAAATTGTCAATGAAATGAACAAATTAAAAAAGGCCAAACTGATAAGACTGGAAATGATGAAAAATGTCACCTCCAAAATATTTCCCCAGTTCCCGAGCCCAATGGTAAAAGATGTAAAATTGTGTTGTTGCGACAGCAAGGAAGAGATATTCCCTCTAGAAAGTCACAGCATGAAACTGTCAATCAAAAGGGGGAAGGGGGAGGTTAAACTTAGAGAAATGCTAGGATCAAAAGTAAGAGGAGCATTTAAAAGTGTGCCTTCAAACTAGCCTTGTGCTCTCAGTAACCCATTCTGAATGCCAATTTGGAGCCCCAAACGCAAGCAGCAAAAAAACGTGGCAGACCCTCGGACACAGAATTTTTCAAGCTGCTCTCAGGAAAAGTTTGTCTCCACACACAGATGAATCTGCAATAATTATTCGTTCTTAATTTTTGGTGTGGTGCAATTGGTAATGATTAGTTTGGCACAGACAGATGCAGCAGTTTAGAGCAACAAATCAAGAAACCGGTTTGGATCTCTGTCTCTTTTTTTTCCTCTCCTTTTGGATTTTTTCCCCCCTTTCTTTTCCTGGCAGAAGACTGCTCACTTTTCCAGCAAACTTTTATTTCTGTAAGATTAACTAAAGCAGCCTAGGGCAATGCCTGATGCTTAGAGGGGAGGGGTGGCTGGGCGAGAGGTGAGGGTGGATGTGGTGTCGTCGCAGTCTAGCTGGCAGCAAGCAAGGCAAAAGCAGAGGCTGCTCTAGAAGCGATTCCAAGCAGCAGAGACGTCAGGAAAGGCACTTCTTAGTACCAACCTGTAGAAAAAACAGATAGGTTAAAATTTACCAAGCAGCATTTCACTGATGTCTCACAGCATAATCACGTTGCCATGTGCTCCTTCAGTCTACTACTTTACAGCACGATACCCTTTTCCGTTTCCAATAAAATACTTACAGTATAGTATATTGCAGCCAGCCATCACAGATTTATTAAAAAGGGGCCGTTTTCCCCTTCTGAAGCAAGGCATGATAGAGAGATAACCAATCACAGATAGGATTGCAGCAATAATCTGGGCAGGAAGCCAATAATGTAGGCTGTCTTATGAAAGGTCGTGCCTGTCAGACATTCATTACTATGCTGTAAGCAGAGAAAATGTCCATCGGATGCTACTTATTCGCTTGCAAGAGGATGACCATGTGCGGGATTTCAATTTACCCAACATGCAGTTAGAGGATTAAACCATGTTAGTTTTTAAATAGCTTCCAACAAGAGCCCAAGTTCTTGTAGCATCCAGAGAGAGAGAGGAGAGAGGGGAATGGAAAGAAAGATCTTGGGGTGAGGGACGATCAAGCTTCGTCCTAGCAGCTCCGTTTTAGATTGCTTTCCCCCTGCTTTGCATCGAGCGAGCTCGGCAGGCACAGAGCACGCCTACTGTATCTGACAGATGAATATAAAAGGAAGAGGGGAGTTCAGAAATGGTACAGTCTCCTGACCTATCCCATTCACTTCCTTTGAAAGCTCAAGTCCTGCCTCTTTCTTCCAGAGAAGGCAACACTTTTTTCAAGTGCTAGAGAACTATTCTCTTCAGTATGCCGAGGCACTGACAGCAGCGCCAGGGCAAGTTAGCTGGGAACATATTAAAAAACACCTTCCCCACCACCCTAGGCAAAAGCCTGGCTTTAACAAGAGGAGGTGGCCACCGGAAACCTGGCAACGCAGCGACAAGCCTGTATCTGGGACTAAAATAACCTCATACACAAAGCTGGCAATCTACTTTCAACCACAGCAGCGGATTTCAGATCAACATTTTCAGCAACAGCAGCAGCAGCAAATGCCAGCAAAGCTTTCTAATTCGCAGCAGAACCCATAGCTTTGCTCTTGTTGGCTTAAAATGGCTTCTATTTAGGGAGCAGTTTACTTTGCATTTTTCTAATAGGGCACTGCTTGCCCAACAGGGTGGAGAGAAATGAAGAAAAAGTGGACAATCTTTAGTATTGTTCAGGGTGATCAAGAACTGCGCTATTTCTTGACCCTTGGGGAAAGAACAGCCATTGTAAATTTTATAAATTCAATTAACTTGAAGGGCATTCATAACATTTAGATAGTTTCTGTTTATATAGTTAACTGGAGAAGCACTGTTTCTTGTGCATTCTCACAATCACTGATACCATGCTTACTACTCAGGATTCATTGTCCCTTTCAATAAATTCTTTACCCATTCTTTAGATCAGAATATCTAAAACCTGAGAAAACTGTGATATGGGGCAGCCCCATGCATGAAAGTGCCTTTCTAATTGTCTATCTAATTTTTTTTTTTGCTGGCCCTCAACATTTTTTTTTGCTGGCCCTCAACATTAAAAAAAATAAATCAGCAAACACAGAACTGGTGGCAAACATATCTAATACTCGTTCCTCCTTCTATTTTCCCAAAACAACCCTGTAAGGTTAGTTTGGCAGAAAGAGTGTCACTGGCTCAAAGTCACCCAGTCAGTTTTCATGCCTAAGGACATGTTTCTTGTCTAATGTCTATTCGGTTTAAATGTACTTTAGAAGAGTTAAGTTCTCTTCTTTCCAATCAGGACTAGAAGACCTCTAAGGTCCCTTCCAGCTCTATTCTGATTCTGAAGTTTCAATATGTAAGCTATAACTAACTGATGAGATACAAGTTAGCAGGCTGACAATTTTTGATTATTTATTAGAAAGTCTGTTGCTGTAAGATCATTGTGTTTATCCTCCAGATTACACTGATCTGGATGTTACAGGACTGTCTACCTGCTTTTCTAACCCTCCAACTAAAAATTGTTTATGGGTTTTCAGGGAAGGTTTGCCTCTAAAAAATCAATTTAACCTGGAACACGGTGTACAATATCGCTCAGAATTATGTGGTCCACATGTTCCAGTCTGGTGTTTCAGGAAACAACAGATTTTATACATCCTCACCATAAAATGTGTAATGTTACACTTGCAAAAAAACAAACAAAGAGGGGCGGGGAGGGGGAGAGAGATTTTCTTGAAAAAGTGTTTATATATTTTAATACTGCTATGATGCCACTTTAGATATTATCAATTATAGAGCTTTCTTAACATTAAAAAAATCTGTAAATACTAGTAACTATGTTTCATACTGATTATCTGTTCAACAGGAGAAAGAAAGAAAATAGAATGTATCTGTAACATTTTAGTGTACAATTTAAGGACAATTACCACTGCCTAAGAATACTAGGATTCTGAATACAATAAAATTTCATTTGCACTCTAAAAAATAAAATGTATTAATATAAATGTCAAAGAAAATTATTTGAACAAACTAAGTGGAATTCACCCATGTTAAAACTTAAACCTAACACTGTAGCACAAATGTTCTAAAAAAAAGCATATTATCTATTCCAGTATACAGCTTTCTACTTGTCTCTGACCTGCAATTTTTTAATTTATGTATGTTTGTTGGTTGATTTATTTATTTGTTTTTATTTTAAGACATTAAATTCCCCAATTGGAACTTTTCTCTTTATGAAATCAAGAACATATATAGTTTAACTTTGTAATTCTGAATACAGCAAGAACCAAAGTATCTATGATTTTTGTAATCACAACAAAGGACCTGTACAACCCATTCCTCACTATCAATTTTTGCCAGTCATTTTCAGCTATCGCTAAGATTTATTTATGATCCTAGTAGACAATACTTTCTGAATTTAGGTGAATTTTAGCCATTTGGCAACAAATCCATGTAGTTGTTTAATTTGTTTATTTTCATTTGCCAATATGAACTGAAAAACAGCAATGAGCACTAAGTATTTTCATGCACAACTGTATTTTCATTGTTGTCCTTGTGATTCCCTACCCCCATTCCAAATTTGCCTGGACAAAGTCTGAAAACTCTTGAACTGCAAATATTTAACTGTCATTACTCAGAAATAAGTTCAAGGTTCTATCATCAGAATGTCCACTCATACTGGTGTGACTCTAACTTTAGCGATATACACTATGTTTTTTAAGGATACATAAATTTAAGAGATCTGAGGGGATAACAGCATGCGCATTCCCAATTTTGCCTACATCTGCATAAATCAATTCACAAGTGTTATGATGTTTGATTATGCCCATACTTTCTATTAACAGAAATATGCCTCTCACTTAAATGACACTACTGTTGTTGCAAGTAATAAGAGATTAATAAATATTAACTTGAAAGAAGGTTAGCAGTACAGCATATATCAAAAGAGAATCATTAGAAGGCATGAAATTATACTAGAAATATTTCTCAAAGCAAATTTTACAAAGTCATGGTGTAAATATTCATTTTTATGAATATTTATTACTACAGAATATGAAGATCTGAAAGTACCAAAAATAACACTACATTGTTTTATTAAATATTTGATCCTTTTCAGTATCCTACATCACAATATAAGATCTAATCAATAATACACAATTATAATTTTCTCCCAGTTTTATCTAACAATGTAATTTAAGATCTTCTTGAATCATAATGATTATGAACCAAGCTAATAACTCTCTTGACTATTACTTTGTACAAAAATTGTAATGGTCTCTGGTCTATGACTGTTGGTCTGGTCTTTCTATCAAGAGCAGTAAATTATTTTTGTGCGCAATAAAACTCTAACAAATTTAAACATCTATATAACTCTATATAATGAATTTGGAACCAATTTATAATAAAAGACACCTCATTTATTCTATTTATCTATAAGCATTTATATTTATATTTTTAATAATCTAGGTCAGTGATGGAGAACCTTTTTGTTGTTGAGTGCCAAAAATGGGAAGGCACGTGCATAATAGTGTGCATGCGTGCCAGCACTCATAATGCAAAGCGACCCCCCTCATACACACACACACACACACACACACACACACACACACACCACAAGTGCCACACTGCTCACCTCCAAGCTCAGCTTGATATTTCCTCCAGAGGGCTGGGGGAGGCCATTTTCACCCTCCTCAGGCTCCAGGAAACCTTCAGAAACTAACTTCCAGCAAGTGTTTTTGCCTTCCCCGGGCTCTGGAGGCTTCCTGAAGCCTGGGGAGGGCGAAAACAGCCTCCCATGGCCCTCTGGAAGACCAAAAATCAACTGGCTGGCACATATATCTGTGCTGGGGCTGATGGCTCAGGTGCCAGCCGATATGGCTCCATGTGTCAACAGTGACAGTGTGCCATAGGTTCGCCATCACTGCTCTAGGTTTAGTAGGAGATAGCCTAGCTGACTTTTCTGAAGGGTTTTTTTAATGTTTTGTTTTTAATCAGAAGATGCCAAGCTAAAGACAAAGCATCAGTTCCTACTAATTACTTTATTAGAGGCAATAACTTTAGGTAACACAAAAATTCTATAGTAAAACTACAAAGCATTCTGGAAAACTTATGCACTTTTATGGATATTTTATAACTGTCCAAATGAGACATTCGTTTAAAAAACAGGTCAGTTCTCTCATGCTAAACTCCAAATGAGTTCTAGTTCAAAATGACAACCTACCCCTGATTTACATATTATTAAGGATAGGTTAGAAATCCTTGTCAAGAGCTTCCATTAAAATTCCATTACAGAATGTCACAGGATGCAATATAAAATGGACAGGGTCAGCTGGCAAAAAAATAAATACAAAAGCAATATGTCACAAACCTTCAACAGTACAAAATGTAAAGGTTGTGGGCTAAGTGGACTGCAAAGTCTCTGCTGTGGGAATGGCTCAATCCTTTAGATAAAGAACATTTAGTGTTTACAGGGCAATCTTCTAAACTCTTCTTGGTTTGTTTAATATCTATGATGAATGGTGTTACATAGCCAACTTGATCTAAGATACCATTCTGCTCATTCTATTATCTCCACATAGACACATATCTCAGCCCTAAGACAACAGGATTTTAAAGTTAACTATCCAGCTTCTGAAATCCACAGAGCACCATAAACAAACCAATGCACTTGTGCATAAGTGTAGTTTGATTAATTAGTTCACTAGCAACTTTGCACGTGCATTCCTAAACAGTTTCAACAGAATTATTAAAGGTAGCTCTATTTAAAACATACTGCAATAATCCATGGAAGGATTATATACATACCATGTTTTCCCCAAAATAAGACAGGGTTTTATTTTCTTTTTTGACCCCGAATAAACGCTTGGTCTTATTTTCAGGGAGGACTTATCCTTGTTGAGCTACAGGAGGACCCTTAAATATAGCCCATGGCCTATGGACCAGCTGATCCAGAGAGGGCCAGCAGGTCTGTTTCTGGCACTCTTGCCAGGTCTAATGTCGCCGGCCCTGCTGCTCTTTTTGTGGCTGCCACTAAGAGAAGGGATGCGGTAGCTAGGGTTTGTGGTAGCAGCCTCCATGAGATCATTCTGCATGGATGGCAGGGGCATGTGGGGCATGTTTCCCCTTCCCCCAACAGGAAATAACAGAGACCAGCTGTGCATGCATTTAAATATTTTAGGAGAGGGCTTATTTTGGGGGGAGGGCTTATTTTAGGACATGCGCTCAAAAGCCCAATTGGGTTTATTATCTGGGGAGGTCTTATTTTCAAGAAACAGAGTTAGGTATGTTAAGACATGAGCTGAGGGGAAAAAAACAATTAGGCCATAGAATTTTAAATTCGTTTAGGGGATCCTGGCTATTATTATTGCCAATAGATTTTGAACACCAGCATTATATAGAAATATCTCCCAACTTCAAAGTTGATTCTTCAAGATGAAAAATTAAGAGCTGTGTTCTTAACTAGGAATATTTCTGTCACCTAAATTAATCTTCCACCCATCCACTCCATGATTGCCTTGACACTGATTCAGGACATTTGTTAAATGTCATATGCAATTACCTTCTAATTTGAAATTATTGCTCAATAAAAATTCATGTAGAGATTATTAGAATAAAGGGACAATCATGGGTAATACAGTAGACCAACAAACAAAGCACCACATTTTCAAGTAACTCATCTGAAACTGCAAAGTGGTAGGACATTTTGTAATAACATTATTGTTTTATTTTACGAGGCTTCTATGCTGCTGAAATCTTAAAATGATTCTGAGCAGCTTGCATACCTAAATACAGTAATAGGATTAAGATATAAGCATCATATACAAACTAAATACAAACACTTCATGCCCTGCAGGAGACATGAAAAAGCCAAGTCTTAATTTTCAAAACTCTAAAACAAATTGAGGCTGATTCAATCTTCATTTAAATGCTGTTTTAGAAAAGCTGTACAGTAACTGAGAAGGCTTTGCAAGTGATCCCTGCAGATGACACACCTTAAAATTGTAGGGACAGAGAGGGAAACCCTTTTCTTCTTAATGGAACCATGGGGTGTAGATCGCAGAGCGTAGAAAATGCACTAAATGAGATATGGAGTATATTGTCCACAGCACTCGGGGAATACATGTAGTTAAGTAGGAAATATCATGGCTACTGCTGTGGAGAATCAGAAAAATACTCCAGGGTGAAGCTGTCAGACACGGTGATTTACAAGTTCAAATGAAACCCTCCAAATATGCTTGTCAAATGTTTACAACGCCTCTGTTTTGTTTGGGAAAGTTTATAGTTCTGGATGTACCTCAAGCAAGAAGCCTATTGAGCCTTGTAGGCATCACTTCTGGATTATGTTTTACAGCCCACAGTAGACTATTTCAAAATGAATATTCTGTATCACCCATACAAGAAAAAACTATTGTGTACTTTTCTTCTACTTGTGGACTTCAAACAATTGAGAAATTCAATGGAGAATCAGTTCCAGATTTTTCTGAACCATTCGGTTAATTCAGACTAGTGCTAAAATAGGAGATAAAGAGAAAATAAAGTACAGTAAAAAATGTATAAAGATTTCAATGTTATTGTTAACATAGTTTCTGCTATTTTCATGTTTATTATATAAACTTTATTTTTTTTTAAATGGATAAGTTCTTTGTTTATAGTTAGTTATAGTTAGTCATTTAGGCTATTTCCACATTTGGATTAGCAAAATAGCAGTTGCTTTGGTCTATGTAAAGTCACATTACTTTTTACCCATATAATCAAATAAATGTTTGGACTTATCCTATTTACCTAAGTTGTATTTTTATAAAATTAAGGGTTGTTCAAAGCTCTAAAGAGATACTTTATCTAAAGCAACCTCTCCCCCCCCCCACCTTTTAAAGCTTGACTTTAAAATTTGATTTGATTCCCAAATCAAAAAGTCATGAAAATTATAATGGTTGCAATACTATTGAAACAGGTTTTAGCTCTCCCTTAGGCTTTGAATGCCACTGGGAATCTAAGGGCCCACTCTTAGCCCCAACACTGAAAATTTGAATAATAATTATCTACAAATCCACACTGGGCCATCATGGTAGATTATAGATGGTAATCTTCACAAAGAGGCCTTTATATTTCGTGTATAAACATGATGAATAAATATATACTATGGTAGATCGATTCAAGTTGATGTTGGTAATAAGTATGTATATAAATATAAAATAACATATAACTAACACTAGCTGCAAATTCTGATTGTCAATTCATATCCAATATAAATATGCAAATACTCAACAATCCGTTTTATTATTTCTTTATTTATTCAATATCTATAGCCACCCATACCTGTCAATCCAGATTAAATATGCATAAGAGCTAGATACCTGGCAGTTAGCTATAAATTCAGGAAATGGGACCCTTAACCTATTGGACATCCAGGTTGATATTGTATACTGATATTTTACAATCAATATGTCATACCCTAGTTACATTTTTGGTAACATCAGAAGCAGTTAAAACTTTACTAAATTAAAGGGTAAAGCTTCTGCTTAGTATCTAATGTGAACTGCTGATGAAAATCATAAATTCAGATTTGAATTTTCATTTCATTTCAAAATTACATTTTATATGTAATAACAATCCAGAGTAATAAAAGTTGTATAAAGCTATGAGATAATTTGTCCATAAAATTAGATGACTGATGAAAAATAAGAATGACAGCTCATGGTACTACACTGTCTGAATCTTGTGAATACTGTTTTAATAGCATTAAAGGTTAAAAATAGTACAAAAATATGGTAAGAATGCTTTGCATGAACTCAAAACTTTCTTATTCTACAATCCATCCAAATCTAAAGGATATTGTAATTGAATCTGTAAATAATTCCAATTTGAACCAAAATTTATAAATTCCAAATTAAACTATAAGCTATTTTTTTTTACCAATATAAAAAAATAGAAGCAGAATGTT
Organism: Tropidonophis doriae; assembly: GCA_026931265.2. NCBI lineage: Eukaryota > Metazoa > Chordata > Lepidosauria > Squamata > Natricidae > Tropidonophis > Tropidonophis doriae. The sequence goes on from JAPKID020002867.1 coordinate 11,127, forward strand.
GACTTAGTATCAAGATTAATCAACACTGGGGAAAAATCAACTTTCTGAAGAAGTGAAAGCTCTTTGTTACTCATTTTCATGACTCATTTTCATGGGACAAGCACTTTTTTAATAATTTAGAAATTATTATTTCTGGTAAAGACCTTCAATTGCCTCTTAAATCTTACACTAGAATCTTACATTACAAACCTTGTTCTACTTAATTTTTAAATATAATGGCAGCACAAAACTGCAAAGACTTGTTGCAACAGCCACCAGGAGTCAAGATTGTAAAGCAGCACAAAAAGAGAAGAAGATCACTACTGTCAAACATTAAGACAGTCAGATAGATAGATAGACAGATTTCCACAGCGGCCATGGCAGCTGATGAATTCTGGGAGCTGAAGTGAATAATGGAAGTAGACAAAATTGGGAAATCTTGCATTAAACCATAGTGTGACATAAAAGAACCAAAGCAATTACTCACAATATTACAATGCTCTACTTCCAAACATCTAACCTGACTCTTTTCATTGGTAAGTCATAAATGAAGAGGTTAATTAGTTCAAAGGATTATTTTTTATGATTAGCATACAAAGAAGGAAGAATAACAAAGAGGATAGCAGCATGTCTGGGACATATAACATTTTAATAAAAAGTGCATAGGCAAACTGAGACTGTAAATTAATGTAACATACATAGAATATATGTTTAATAAGTTTTTTTTTAAATGAAGGTGTGGATTTATTTTTATTTTTAATAATTTTATGTGTGCACATTCTCTGAATGTACTAAACACACACTTATAATATACCAGCATTTTACTTTATGAAACCCAGTTTAAAGGTCTGTTAGCTTGTTGAGATGAAGCCGATAAAAAAGAGAAGGAAGAAATAGAGGAGGATAAACCCAACACTATGAAACCGGATTCTAACCCTCAGGTCTTGACAGAATCCTATTTTGCTGATATGACATTGTAGCTATAAACGCACATACTGAAATAGGATATATAGCAATCAAATCCTTGAGGGCACTACCATTCTAAGTTGAGTACAAGACACTCTCTCTCTCTCTCTCTCTCTCTCTCTCTCTCTCTCTCTCTCTCTCTCTCTCTCTCTCTCTCTCCATGTATTTATTCAACATGGCATAGGTAGGTTTCTGAATTAAAATATCTGTATTAAACAGAATCAGGAAAACATCCAGGGTGAACTGGATGAATCTAGGGAGTTTAAATAAACTTGAATAAATCATGATGTATAATGATTAATCAGAGTTGTGCAATTACAGCCAGTATTTTTTAAATATTGCCTGAAAATCACTCTCTCTCTTTCTCTTCCTCCATCCCTCTCCCTCTCTCCTACGTACACACACAAAATCTGCTTGGAAGAGCAGAGAACAGCTGTTTATTGAAGAGTAGGGCAGTAGCCACAATTCCATTTGAATGGTACAAGAATCCAGACCATGAGAATCTAAAGCAAGATTGCAAGAAAGAGTAAAAGAGCACCAATATTTATGACAGCATCCTTATGAATATTCTGAGCACAAAAACCTACAACTGTTTTTTTTTTGCTTCTACCAAACTGATGGCAATAGTACTATACCCTTTACATGTTTCCAAAATGTTTGCTAGGATTGACCATGTCTAAGTCTGCTGACTTTTACTGTAAATGTTCTAAGACAGTTTTTCAACATATGACTCTATGATTTAGATTTGGTGTGGTTTCCCATCCCAAAAGTTTCTGAGTTATTTATAAAATCCAAAAAC
>JAPKID020002868.1:0-12870 GCA_026931265.2 Tropidonophis doriae
CTGGAGAAGTTGCTGTTGAAACCTCCCATGACTACCTTGTTAGACATTAAAGTGTAGAATTGTCTCACATTGCCATCATAAACATTCCCCCCAAAGTGAGGGGAACTCAAGACACTTTGGCACTAGGAAATAGGCACTGCTAATACATCGACTCCAAGCCCCGCCCTCCTCCCAACTGAATGGCAGTATCACTTTTAGGGATCTGACATGCTGCCTTCCTTAGAAAAAGGAGAAATCCGCTTGTGAAAAGATAGAAGCAAAATTTCCATCGTAGTATTTTAACAAGATTTGTTAGGGTATTGGGAGTGCATTTTTTTCAGTAAGGTAGGGGCCCTAACATGGTGTTTAGCGACCAATTCATTTTGGGATGAGGGTAGATGCTTCCAAGCAACCAAGTATTGGGTTTTCCCCCTGTGGATCCTAGAGTCAAGGATTTTCTTGATTTCAAACTGTTGTTCACTTCTATCATAATGGGAACATGTGAGGTACAGGTGGTTTAAGTGACGAGATTACCTCTCACTTGAGCAAACAAATGTGAAATACTGGGTGGACTTGCTTGGTGATGGTGAGAGCAATCTGGATGAAAGCGAGGATAAACTGCCAGTAAAAGTTGGTAAATCCCAGGAAGCTTTGTAACTGTTTCCGTGTGCGGGGCGGTTCCCAATCAAGTACTGCCTGTACTTTTAAAGGGTCCATTTCTATGCCCTGGTGTAAAATGCGATATCCTAGACAATCAATTTTTTTCTTGGTTGAATTCACATTTAGAGAGTTTAGCATAAAGTTTGGGGGAATGGATTTTGTTTATAACAGCCTGGACTAGTTTGCCATGTTCTGTTTTGATCCCAGTATAACAAAATGTCATCTAAATAAACCAAGACCCCCTTATACAAATGCTCATGTACCACTTCGCTTATTAATTGTATAAACACTGCAGGGGGGGGGGGTTGTAGCTCAAATGGGAGCACTTGGAATTGGTAACACCCAAGTGGGGTGTTAAATGCCACTCATCCTTTTTAATCCAGCTTTGAAAAAGTTTCCCTTTAGCATGGTGTACTAGCATGTCTTTCATAAGGGGGAGGCCCAAGCTCCGTCTGGAACCTCTCCGGGTCCATCAGGCGCCTGGGGTGGAACCATCTAGGAATCTCGGGCTCTGCCTCCCCGCAGTAGGGTGTAGCGGTCAGAAAGTCCAGCCAAAGGAGAGAGTGATCTGACCATGATAGGACTGCTCTTAAATAGCGGGTGCGGCCACCCCCCGAAACTTGATACGACCCCCGGCTCCCGTCATACCTGCCTCTCCCCTGGACCGTTTGCATGAAAAGGCCCTCTGTGCACGACCCTCGCCCCCCACTTTACATCAGACCCTCTACCCTTACTTCTGCCGTTGTCAGCTGGTCGACCACTCTGCCTAGAGAAACCAGCGCAAATGGACCCACCCGCCTCCCTTGAACCCCTTAAAACCCAACCTAAAAACCTAACTAAAAATCTTCGCAACTTGCGTTTCTTCCACCTCTCTTGGCTGATAAGCCCATCAGTGCACCTCAGGCCCCGCAGGCATTGTAGAGGTCGTTACTCAGCCCATCCTTGAAACAACTTACCTGGATATCCTCTGGCCAGTTCACACAACACACCAGGTCTTGGAATTCTTTGATATATTCTGTCACTCGGGATCCTTGGGTTTGAAAATCACCCCCATACTCTTGCATGTAGGTGAGCACATGTGCCACAAAAAATTCTAATTGTTGCGGATCCCCATCAAACTTCACCCAAGGGAAGGAGTTTTTCTTTCCAGTTACGGGGTTCGGGGTTGGTTGGGGATGGGCCCCAATCTGTGCGGTGACTGGGGGGAGGGTTTGCTGGGTCCCCTGCTCCTGCTGCGCCATCTGCTTGATCAGCAGGGCCCAGAGGGGGGGTAGTCCCCCTGCCGTCATCCACAGCTGCTGCCCTTTCAGTGCTTCTTTGCTTCCATTCTTGCTCCCTCTGGATGTTGAGATTTTCCAAAATCCTTTCTCAGCCATGCTTCATGTAGTGGTCAGAAGGGGCTTCTAGCTCCATTTTCAACCCTCAGTTTTTGGTTATCGCGGGTGAGGCAAGTAGAATTAATGTAGTAGAGACCCCTCCCATTAGTCAGAAAGCAGATTTTAGCTAATACACAAGTGTGAAGGTGGTTCCTTTACCAGCTGCCCTGAGAACCGGATAAGCATACATTCCCATGGCTAACTTCTGTTAGACATTAAAGTGAATCGCGCCACATGACCATCATAAACATTCTCCAAAAGGTGAGGGAAATTCAAGGCTCTTTGGCACCAGGAAACTAATTATAAAATATCAGTTGTCACAGGCACTGCTAATAAATCAACTCCAAGGCTCCCTCCTCTCAATTGAATGGCAGTATCACTTTTAGGGATCTGACATTGGCAGATTTAGATACTGAAACCAAGCAGTCTCAAATTTGGTGGAAAAATACAAAGTTACCTTAATCCAGGAATACATTCTTTTATGAACACTTACTATTTCTCTGAAGTCACTATGTAATGATTCCTCAGCAAAAATATGACATTGAAGATTTTTGATGCTGAAAATAACAGCTGATTTCAACATAGTAACAGTTTCCTCCAATCTTTCACCACAGGCTACCACCGCCAAATGCATCCTTTCAGAAAGCTGAGGCCTTGGAAAATCATATCTGATGCAAAAAATACAAGAAATATTTGTTTCCATGGAAACAATACTAAATATAATCATTCTATATTACATTTGAAACAAAGATGTTTTTTTCAAGTTAGTCATTAATGTTACTTAGCTTTATCACAATTTGAGAAAAAGTAGTTATCACAACCAAGAGAATGACAATTATATATTTCCTAACTTATTAAACCAAGTTTTTAAATAACTTTTTTGTAGTTTTAATTCTAAATGTACTATAAAAATATATTTTCCTACTTTATCTGCTCATACACTTTTATTTGAAAAAGCATCTTATTTTTGTCAGAACATTTTCTTTTAATAAACACATTTGGTTGACAATGTAGCCCACTTAACTTTTCATCTTATAACAAATTTTAATATTTTCTCATATTATTCCTCATAGTAGCTTTCATCATTATTTACTTGACAGCCTATTCCTAACAATATTTTCTGCTACTAACATAGAAAATAAACTAAAAACCAAAAGTTAAATCAAATACAATATTAATAGCCAGAAAAAATGTCAACATACACACTGTAAACACATGAACCTTTTGTAATATCAAAATAAATTCCAATAAAAATCAAACATTTTCAGACAATAAACCATTAACCTTAAGATGCAAACAGTAAATATATTAGCTATGTGCCCAAGTTCCCACAGAATAAAATGATAATAAGATTATCTTAAGATGTTATTAAATTGAATAGATGAAAAATATCAATTAAAATGTAGTCAAATTCCAGTGTCAACATTTCACTAATATGTGAATATATGAGTTCTTGATGCAATCTATCAGTTTAATACTATATTTTATTCTTTTTAATCTTAGATTTATTCTTCAAACTTTAATAAAATCTTATCATATATTTTATGAATTAGAATGCTTTTGAGAATTAATTTCTAACAATTTCCATTTATATGCATAAGAATAGAGGTGTAAAAAATAGTACAAATATTTTTTCTTTTAAAACTCTGAAGGTTTAGTTATTGCACTGATATTGCACAGTATACATTATACCTTTGCTTTGTGAGCTGCATTGGCTGCCAGTATGTTTCTAGTGCTGGTTGTGCCTGAGACGCATCTTTTCATAGGGGGAAGGCAGCATCTCGGCTGGGTTGACTCCTCTGCTCTCATTGGAGGACTGAGTCTGAGCAAAGTTTAAGTCCCGCCCTTGTCACCGGGCATGCCCAGTTTCGACGAAGAAACCCAGACTCGAAGCATCTTGAACAGGATAAGGTAAATTGAAGTCCAGTCCAGTTCCAGATCCAAGGAGAAGTCTATGGTAACAGCTGAGAGGTACAGTCACGTAGCAAAAACACACAGGAACAACCAGGTAACAAAAGTAAGTACGAACAGAAAGGCACAACAAAACCCTCAGGGTGGGGCTAGATGCTGCCTTCCTCCTATGAAAAGATGCGTCTCAGGTAAGAACCAACGCTCTTTTTCCATAGTGGGGAAGGCAGCATCTAGGCTGGGACATACCAAAACTGGAGGTGTCCCTGGGCGGGAATCTCAACTGGTCAGACCTCTCAGAGTGAACAACTGACTGAAAGACCCTCCGGCCAAAGGCAGCATCCGCAGAGGCAAATGAATCTAACTTGTAATGACTGATGAAGGGTGAAGGGGAAGACTAAGTGGCCACTCTGCAAATCTCCTGGAGATTTGCCTGGGCCACCCAGGTCGCCGAAGTAGCCGCACTTCTGGTGGAGTGAACAGTCAAATGTCACGGAACCACCGAGGAGCACGCCTGGTACGCCATGGCAATGCATGCCCGGAGCCAACATCCGATGGTCACTGAGGAAACCTTCCTCTCCTGGGAGGCCGGCAGGAAGGACACAAAAAGGGATTCTGAAGCCCGAAAAGGCCTCATGTGTTTGAGATATATCTTAAGGGCCCTCCTAACGTCCAAGGTGTGCCATCTACGTTCCAATGGATGAGAGGGATTCGGGCAGAAATTTGGAAGCACCAGTTCTTGTGAGCGGTGGAAACAGGAACACACCTTCGGAATGAAGGAGGGGTCTAATCTCAAAACCACCCTATCCTGATGGAACACAGAGGTCCTCCCTGACCGAGAGGGCTTGGAGCTCAGAGATCCTACGAGCCGAGGTAATGGCAATTAGAAAGGCAACCTTCAAGGTTAGAAATCTCAGTGAAACCTCCCTCAACGGCTCAAAGGGGAGGGCAGTGAGGGAGTCTAGAACCTTGGGAAGATCCCAAGAAGGATACTGGTGAACTGCCGGCAGAGCCAGGTTCGAAGCCCCCTTCAGGAATTGACGTACAGTAGGCATCTGCGACAAAGAGAGGGACCCCCCGCAAGTCAGGACTGATGAGATGGCTGCCAGCTGCTGTCGGATAGTGTTGAGAGCCAATCCCTTGTCCAGCCCCGTCAGCAGAAAGTCAAGGACCTGCAGAATGGTAGCCCCGGGAGGATAAATATACTTACCGGAGATCGCCAGGTGGAATCGTAGATGTGGTTCGTGGAGGGGCATCTGGAGGCCTGGATCGTCTGTATGACGCTGGAGGAGTAGTTGTCCCATGTCAGGATGCTCCGCTCAAGCGTCAGGTGGTCAGCTGGAACCACTGCGGATCCGGATGCGGATCCCTGGGCGAGGAAGATCTGGTCCCTGGGAATCCTCCAAGGCTGTTCCACCGACAGCCCCCTCAAATCTGCGAACCAAGTCCTGCGGGGCCAATGAGGGGCAGGAGGATGATCTCCGCCTTCTCCGCCATGACCTTCTGGACGACCCGGAGAAGAAGAGGAAGCGGAGGAAAGGCATAAAGTAGGCCGGAGGGCCAGTTGCACTGCAGAGCGTCCACGCCCTCTGAACCCCTCGACGGGAAGCGAGAGAAGAACCTCGCAAGCTGGGTGTTGGAGGGAGTGGCAAAGAGGTCGATCACCGGTAAGCCGAAACTATCCACTATGTCCTGGAATATTGAAGGGCACAGGCGCCACTCTGCATTGTCCACCAACTCGCGGCTGAGCCAATCTGCTTGCACATTCGACACCCCCGAAATGTGCTCTGCTGCCAAGGAGGGGAGATGCCGCTCGGCCCAGAGGCCCAAGAGACTGGCCTCAACCATGAGGGAGTGAGACCGGGTGCCCCTCTGGCGGTTCACATGCGCTTTCGCTGACATATTGTCCGTAAGCACCAGGACATGCCTCCCCCACAGCAAAGGAAGGAAGTGGCGGAGGGCCAGGTGGATCGCCCGCAACTCCAGCCAATTGATGCTGTGAGTCAGGTCCGAAGAGTCCCACCGGCCTTGCGCCATCTGTCCCTGACAGTGCACCCCCCAACCAAACAGGCTGGCGTCCGTGGTGACAGTCAGCATGTCCTGCTCCTTGAAAAGCCGACACTTGGTGATTGCCTGGGACATCCACCAGTGAAGGGAACGGGAAACCTCTAGGGGAAGGCGCACCCTGGCCAGGGAGCAACTCAAGAGCCGCTTCTGAAACGGCAAGAGAAACCATTGGAGATCTCTGGAATGTAATCGAGACTAAGGCACAATCCCAATGCAGGAAACCATGGTTCCCAGAAGCTTAGAAAGGAAAGCCAAGGAAGGCCTGGAATCCCCCATGACCTGACGAACTAGGGTTTGGAGAGAATCCATGCGTTCTTGAGAAAAGAACACCCTGCCTTCCACCGTGTCGATCAAAGCCCCCAGATACACCAATTTGGTGGTTGGGTGGAAATGGCTTTTAGGGACGTTAATGGAAAACCAATGGGCCTGCAAGGACTGTATGGTGGAGGACAGGTCCCTGCGCGCCCCGCCTGGTGAAGAGGACTGAACAAGAATATCATCTAAATAGGCATTTAGTCGGATGGGAACCTCCTGCAAACTGGTCAACACAGCCGCCAACACCTTAGTGAAAATCCTGGGCGCAGAGGAGAGCCCAAAGGGAAGGGCAGTATATTGAAAATGGTGCCCCAGGTAGGAGAAATGGAGGAACTGCCTATGCTGGGAAACGATGGGAATGTGGAGGTAGGCCTCCGTCAGATCAATGGAGGTGAGGAAGTCCCCATGTCGAATTCCTGACAAAATGGATTGCAAAGAATGTATCTTAAAACGCTTGTAACGAATAAACCTGTTTAATTTATTTAAATCCAAAATGGTTCTCCAACCCCCTGATGCCTTGGGAATCACAAAAATAATGGAGTAGAACCCCTGGCCCTGTTGGTCGAGGGGCACGGGTTCTATGGCCTGGATCTCAAACAAATGCTGAATAGCCTCCTGCATGAGGTGGCGACGTGCCGGGTTGGAAGAAACGGGCAAGCTCGAAAACAGAGCGGGGGAGGTGAGAAAAATTCTAACAACAAACCATGTCGAACCGTGGACCTAACCCAAACATCGGAAGTGGTCCTATCCCATTGGTCAGCAAACTGGGTTAACCTGCCCCCAATAGGATACAGAACAGCCGCAGAACTAGTTGCGGCAGTAGGAACGATGCCCTCCCCCTTGAAAGGGGTGCTTGGCCTGCTTGCCCTTCTGATAACAGTCGGACTCACCCCTATTCCTGGGGAAATAACCTCCCTGATATTGGAACCCCTGGGAGCCATAGTCTGCCCCTCGAAAGGACGAACGATAATCAAGGGAACGAAAGGATGAACCAGAATCCTGCCCACGAAAGGAAGAACGTCTAGGGTAAGGCGCCGAATGGTGAAAACCTTTCTTAGGGGCTGTGGGTAAAACCTTCCTTTTATCCTTATTCTCAACCAAAAAGAGATCCAATGCATCCCCAAAGAGGGAATTGCCCTTGAATGGGGCGGAAGCCAGACGCCATTTATGTCGTGCATCCACCTGCCACTGCCTAAGCCACAAAAGCCTCCAAAGGCCACAGAAGAAGCCATGGCCCTGGAGGCAAATGTGGTGGAGGCCAAGGTGGCATCAGAGGTGAACTGGACCGCAGCCACCAGTTTAGCAATGTCTTGATGAGCTCTGAAATCAGCAATTGGCATGCACAGTTGCAAATCCTGAAGCCAGAGAAGACAAGGGCGTGTAAAGAAGGAAGCCGTGGTGGCGGCCCGAATCGCCCACGCCGCAGCTGGATGACCACGTTGCAAAGTGAGGTCGGCCTTCTTCTCCTCCGGTTTCAGGACGTCCTCAGGAGCCCCTGGCATATTAGCTGCAGCATAGAGAGAGATGACCGGGGCATCCACAGCAGGGATCAACAGAAACTGGGCCATCCCATTGGCCACATAGAAGAATTTCTTATCTGTAGCAGACGGTCCCGGTCCCGAGGTGGGCGTGGCCCATTGGCGTTGGACCAAATCCACAAAGATCTTTGGCATCGGGATGGTTTCAGAAGGCAAGATATCATCGTCAAACAGGGTCTATGACGAAATCAGCACCGGACGTGGAGCAGAAGTCGAGGAGGCAGCAGCTGGGACAAAATTCGAAGCAGTCTTGGCCTTGTAAAGCAGGGAAGGAAAAAGGGCAGAAGGGAACAGGCCCGAAGAAGCCTTCTTCTCAGGTGGCCTCCCTTCATCCTCAGATAGACCCCCTTTCTTGATCTCGCCCTCCTCTGCACTGGAAGCACTGTCATGATCATCCTCCTCCTCCTGCTCTTCCGCAGGAAGTGGCACCGGAGCTGCTGGGGGAGGGACTGAAACCTGAGCAGGAGCGGGCTGGGGCCCAGCCACCTTGTGTTGCAGGCCCCTGAGAAATGGCAGTCACAATGATGTCTTGAATGTTAGCTGCCCCCAAGGAGGGCTGAGGCAAAGTCACAGGGAAGACCGAAGAAGTGGAAGGCAGCACTTCCATTCGTTGAATGATGGGGGGAAGGAGCTCTCCCTGCGATGGCCCTGGTGCCAGAGATGGCTGACCTGGACCCCAAATCCTCGAGACATCAATGGGGAAAATCGGGTTAAGGGGAGCTCCCCCCCCTTGGCCCTGCACTGGAGAAGCCGTCAGGGATAGATGGGCCTGTGAATGGCGAGACAGAGGCGAGGCCTGGGCAGATACCTTGCCGGCTGCCCTGCTATGCAGCCGATCCAGGGCCTTTTCCTTTCTCATCTCAAAGTTAGAAGTACAAGTAGAAGACTTGGTGGCTTTAGAAGTCTTCTTAGAGGCCTTTCCAGACTTGGCTGGGGCCTTTCCCTTCCCCTTTGGCTCAGAGGTAGAGGGGGCTGGTTGAGGGCCCGAGTCACCTGCAGGCTCCACAAGAGGAAAGGTGCAAGGACCAGCAACTGGGTCCAGAGATTCCGGGGAGGCCCCAGAGGTCGAAGACCCTTTCATGGTTACAAGAAAACAACCGCGTTGCCACAATGCAGACAATCAAGCTGGGGAGCTCGTAGTTAGGCCTGTTCGCGCCTTCCGGCCTCTTCATGCCTTTTCTCTAACCGTTGGAGCTGGCGCACTCGTCTTTGCGCCACCAAACTGGTGCCAGCTGCCCACGTGTCTGTGCTTCCTTGCAGGCCGACGAGCCCGTTGAAATGGCGCCGGCTGCTTTGCAAGGCGTCGGTGCTTGCTGCGTCGCCTTTAAGGCCACCGCTCCATTCCAAGCCTCCCCTGGGTCGCTTCGCAGCAGGGAGGGGACAGAGAACAAGTTTTAAAAGGCCTCCCATCACCGTGGTTCGCTGCTCAACCCAACAGGAGTGGTGGAGCGTTTCACCGGGGCTGGAAAGCTCTCAGGAGGCCTCCTGGGCTCTCTGGGAAGGAATGCTCCCTCCGACACCGGCCGATCACTCCGGCTTGAAGAACAACCCCCACTGTGGGTTTCCGAGAGCCTGCGCGCCCTGCAAGGGTTTAGAGGCCGAATCCAACTGCGCGCTGCTCTCAAGAGCAGTCAGAGCGCCTGCCACCAAAGCCTCGTCCCATATACCTCTTATTTTCCGTAGTGATGGAGGCAGTTAGACCTGGAGACTCTTCAAGACACAGCCGTTCTCATTGAGGGACTGAGTTGAAACTGGGCATGCCCAGTGACGTGGGCGGGACTTAAACTTTGCCCAGACTCAGTCCTCCAATGAGAGCAGAGAAGTCAACCCAGCCTAGACGCTGCCTTCCCCACTATGGAAAAAATAATAGTCAGACAAAGATCAATTGTAGGGCTAATCTCTTAGTTAATGGTTGCTTCAGTTTCAGTATTATGTTCTGCAAGGATTTAAAATGTAAAAAAACGAATACAAGATACCAAGGCATAAATATCACACTGAAATGCTCATTCAATATGTTCTTTGTTTTATATGCTTTATTGCATGGCAATACAACTAAGCATATATGTGTAAGTTTGACTGGAAGTTTATGTCTATTTTATAATAAATGGCTCCTTCTTTGCATGAATGCTTTGCACTGCCTTTTGTAGTCCACTGGCGAAATATAAACTCAAATTCCATTAGAACTGAAAACTTCTGGCTTAGATTGTCATTTGTAAGAATATTTTCTGCATATCTATTCATTCACAGAGGGAGTGCTTTTCAGGCATTATAATTATATATAATCACCAACTTAGGGGATGGGGAAAGAAAGAAAACCCCATACAGTACTGTTAGAAAGAAATCTTACCAGGTTGATTTCTGAGTTGAGAATAAAGAATATAGGCAGTTCCTTAATCAGAGAAGATTATTTCAAGAGCACAATATGTAAAAATCAGTCGTTGTGGGCAGCCACAGTTTAATTCTCTCATAAAAGCCCTTTACAGGTAGTCCTAAACTTATTACCAAATTGGGACCCGAATCTCGCTAAGCAAGGCAAATGATAAGTGAATCACTGCAGTTGTTAAGTGAATCATGCAGTTGTTAAGCGAATCTGCCTTCACCTATTGACTTTGATTAATGAAAGCCAGCTGGGAAGGTTGCAAATAGTGATCACATGACTCTGGGATGCTGCAACTGTCATAAATACATCCTGGTTGCCAAGTACCTGGATTTTGATCACATGACCATGAGGATGCTATGATGGTCGAAAATTTGATGAACTTAAGTTAGAATTTAAGGAACTCTCAGTTTGGGATCCAACAGGGAGGAATGTTCACTATTGCACTCTGGTCTTTTTCTAAAGCCTATTTCAATTTGTGATTTTGAATTAGAGAAGGAAGAATGACTGAAGGAAGGCCTTCATTTTCTTCTCACAATGCTAACTCAATACTATCTCAAACTTTACCTCACCCTCTATATTTAAACAATGAATATGTGCAACACAGAGGCTTATCTGGACATTCTCTTGGTTTTCTAGGATTTAGAATCCTGTAGAGATTTAAATACACAAATATACATGAAGATAAAAAGGATTCAGGAGAGGGCAAGATACTTGCTGACAGATATCTGAAAAAACAAAGATATAACTTTAAGCATTTGACCTTTGCCTTTGGGCCTAGTAAGTAAAGCAGAGAAGCGATATAATCCAGCATCTAATAATATTCCTAAAACGCAACATCTATTTGGAACTTTATCTTGAATATGCAAAATTAATATCGCAGTATGAATGCTAGGCTAAGATATTCTTATATAATTTGCATGCAGAGAAATCTTTGAAAAGGAGACACTACAAAAAACAAAGCATTTCTCATGTGGAGATGGTATCATCCTAGATATCTGTGATATATACGGTCTCTGCACTTATGAAACGAATCTCCTAGATTTTGCCTTCTATAGCTCTGCCAATGTTATTTAGCCCCTAAGAATCACAGGCTATCTGTTATGCTTAGAATTAAGAAAAAGTTCATGTAGAAAGCTAGAAATGCTGCAGGACATAAACTCTGTACATGTTGCCTGAGAACATAATTTAACATCATAGACTTCACTCCTATTCATAATTACATCTCTTTTAATTCACACTGCTCTCTTCCAGTATTAATTAATTTGCATATTTATACATCCAATTTATATGAGATGGCTCTTGTCATTCTGGAATAAAAATTGCTAAGAAAAGAAGTAAAACTAAAGATAAAAAACACAAAAATCTCATGAAGGAACTGAATCAAGTATTTCAGAAAGCTGTCAGAAGAAACAAGAAGCAATATTACAACATTTTAAAGGCATTGATGATGGGAAGAGACACAGAAAAACAAGCAAAGTCTTTCTAAAACATGTCTAAATTCAGAAGGAAATTCCAACCTTGAATACGTGTGCTAAAAGACATCATCAGAGGGACAGTAACTGATTCAAAGAAGTTAGAAGGTGGAGGAACATGCTGACATTCTTTGAAGATGTCAATACTGAAAATATTTTAGAAAATAGTATTACTTACAAGAATATTGTACTGACAATGAGGTTAGATAAGCACTCCAGACTCTGCCAAGTCAAAAGGCTATAAAATGTATATAAACATGGCAAGCAACAGAAGTAAATAAAACTTTCTCACCAAACTATGCCTGCAAATACATGCTGGCTAACAGACTGGAAAAGATCAATATACATACCAATGCACTACTAAAGAATGAGACTTAGCAAAATGTCTAGCTCACTGCTCACTCCAGGAGTTTGATTCTGAGTGGCTCAAGGTTGACTCAGCCTTCCATCCTTCCAAGATGGGTAAAATAAGGACCCAGATTGTTGGGGGCAATATGCTGACTCTGTAAACCGTTTAGAGTACAAAGCACTGTGAAGCGGTATATAAGTCTAAGTACTATTGCTTAACAAAATGTACACATTATCACCTAGCAAAACAGCACATCATCTAATGTATATTAAACTCCCTACATGGGAAGGAAAATGCACACTGGATAATTGAGAAAGCCAAAGAATATAAGTGTATTGAAAATATCAAACAGTGTATTTCCAAAAAACAGGAATCTCACAGCAATGCATTGTCCTCAGACAAAACCCTGTACAGAGGTGTAAAAGCCACAATAGAGATAATAAAACAGATTGGTTCCAGGTTAACAAAAAGTGATACAGCCTTGTATATTTTAGAATGTATATATTGGAAAAAGATAAGTGTAATTTTAAAATTAGAGGAAGAAACATCATTAGCCTTAGGCTAACGATATTTCTCTGGTAGCTGAAAATACAAATGATCTGAAAGCTATGGTAATGAAAGTCAAGGAGCAAAGAGGTAAAATGAGACTAGGATTAAACACTAAAGACAATAGATACATACAGCATCCACTGTACAGTTGACAATGAAGTGGTGGATAGCCTCTGCCTTTTAGGATCAACTATCAACAGTAAAGGAACCACAAGTCAAGAAGTAAATTGCAAACTAGATCTTGGTACAGCATAAAGGCCTTGAAAAAGTTATGCAT
>JAPKID020002870.1:0-12867 GCA_026931265.2 Tropidonophis doriae
AACGTTGCGTTTCTGTCCCTCTCTCTTTTCTCTTCCAGCTGTCACGAACGCAAGGGGGACTCGCAGCCCTACCAGGTACCGACTTCTTCGCCCGCCGCAGTCCCCACATTGAGAGGCCCTGCGGCGGCAACAACTAAAGTGTGGGAGGGCGAGCTAAAGTACTCGAGCGCAGGCCTCGGCCGCCGCTGCAAGGCCGCACGCCAGCCGCCCCTTCCCTTTTCGATCCGCGCGCGGCCGGCCGGCCCCGGGGAGGGTGGGGGGAGAAGAAGGAGGAGGGGGCGGCTGCATCTCCTTCGCCAAGCGCGGCGCGCCTGAGGGAGGCAGCGGCGGAGGCCTTGGCGGGGCAGGGAAACGGAGCCTAGGCCCAATGCGGGGCGGGAGGACGGCTTTGTTTTTTCTCCCCCCTTTCCTTCCCCCTCCGTAGGAAACCGGTGGGATGGCGCTAAGGCAGCTCCGCTGGAGTCTAATTTAGAGGGCAGCTGTTCATAGGAACACTTTTCCCTAAGACAATAAAGGACCCTGGGCCCCTAACCCTTGGGGGGGGGGGCAGGGAGACCGAGGGGATTTGGGTGGTGGTGGTGGAGGAATTCGGGCAGATATTGGAGACTCCTAGGAGAGAGTGCCATAACTTTGGTTTGTACTTGTGCTTTTTCTGCCCTGCATTTTTGCTCCACCAAAGAATGGGGAGAATGGGATGCAAATAAGTACATGGTCCTTAAAGGTACTGCCAGGTATCAAGGAGAGCTTAATATCCGGATGCTGTACTAGGTAACAACCTAACCTGCATAAACATCCAGTAGGCAAAAGGTGTACACTCCAAAACAATTGAGATGAAGAGCTGCTAACTAAAGCTGCTTTCTAGGTTGAACTCAATATAGCATAAAATGATTTTGCCATGAAAGTACAGGTGCAGCAGTTGCTACATACCTTGCACAGTCTTTGAGAAATTTTTGAATCCTGTAGTTTCTGAAGAACCTCGGTTTCTGCAAAATATAATTGCAGAATTATATTTATTATAATTATACATAATTTCTCTCTTCATAAATAAGATCTTATTGATTAAAATTAAATGGAAATACTTAGAATTAAATACTTGAATAAAATGTAAAAATAAACTTTTAATAGAGTCAAAGTATCATCATGAAATGCCTCTTACCACAGTATCATCTAGGAGTGATAAAATCAAGTTATTTATTAAATTGGTTTGTGTTTTAAGGAGAACATCTTGAATATATTACATCCATGTTTGAAAAGTTTGCTGTCTAAATAGCTAGAAGTATGAACATTCTACAATATGTTATAATATGGTAAAGATATTGGTGTACAGACCACTGTCTCTTGATTAAGAGTCAGAATTTTAAATGCATTATTTTGAATAGATTCCACTGATCAGTGGTAGAGTTCATTAATAGAAAATAAAAATCAATCATCCAGAATCTGTATTGGATCACATTCTGGATAACTTCTTAAGTAGATCTGCTGATTGCTTTGACAGCTGCAACGCAAACTATTTTTGAACTGCTTTGAATTGAGTTGTTTAAAAAACTGTTGGTGATATAGTATAGAGATTGTGTCTAAGAATAATACTAATTTAGAATATGCCTACGTATATACTTTAAATGTCAGATACTACTTTAAAAATCTGGATAATAAAAGCATCCATTGTAAATTCTAGGTATAATGCCACCCTTAAAATTCTTCTTCTTTTTTAAATTTCTTATAGGCTCTTAAGTACACATCAAAGAGTCACCCCAGTGGTGGTGATCATCGGCATGACAAGATGCGAGATGCCACAGATCCTTCACCGCCAAATAAAATGTTGCGGCGATCCGACAGTCCTGAAAACAAATACAGTGACAATAGTGGACACAATAAAGCTAAAACCATTCATACTCATAGAGTTAGAGAGAGGGATGGTGGTGAGTTTTCTTTAACCTTTGATTCAACTATGATTTTAATATTTAAATAATTTTGCCTCACCATTATTTCAGCTTTGCACAACACTTCTGTACATAAAATACATATTCACTGCATAATAATGAAATAGGTTTTTAATCATTCTTTCCACAGTGCTTTTATTTTTTTCACCTTTATCATAAGCAGATTGTTGGCTTTTTATATTTAAGAAACACAATCTGACAAGTTGTAATATTTTCTTTGAAATCTCCATCTTATTTTGTTTATATATGTTAAGTATATTTAAATTACTATTTTTATAGAATTCCTTTGACAATTGGCTAAATCCAGTACCAAGTTATATTAGCACATTGCATCTAATTAGCCAATACATAAAAATAGCATTGGCTATCTGAAAAGCTTTGTACAAATGTAGAAAGTTCAAAAAGCACCCTAACCATTATTTTGGGACACTCTTCTTCTATTTTTTACTATCATTAGAAGATAATTTGTAACACAGGGTTAAACTGTGGGGTACTTGGTGCTTTCTGAGCTTGGCTGTTTTCTTGCAGATGTTTCATTACCAAACTAGATAATATCAGCAAATATCTACAAGTAAACAAGCAAGCTCAGAGAACACAAAGGAGCCCATATTGTTTAATATGCTAGCATGCTACAGAGTTGCTGACTGCTTTGTATATGAAGGTGTGCTACCTGAGATAAATGTGGTAAATCCATTACATGGGCTCTAACCTTATTGTTTCAGCCTGCTGCTTTAACTGTTTGAAAGTAAAGAAAACTTTACAGAGCCCTTTTAATCATTAGGCTTGGTTTATTGTGTAGATGCATGGCAGCATTCTATATTGTATGCAGAGATCTAGATAGGAGTTTTTGTTCTTACTAGATTTTATTGAATTCCTCTTCAGTAGAACTTTTAATTGCTATTTTAAAATTTTACTTAGTGCTTCATTAATGCATTCATGGTGTTATATGTTTAAGCAATTTTCAACTCAAGTTTATGTGTATGTCAAAAAAGGCAGTTTATTACTGTTAATGTGAAAATAAGACACATTGTATATAGACTTCATTTTATAATATAATTCTACATAAAAGGGTATGCTTGGTTTGGGATTCTGTAAATTACTGGCTTTCCACTAGAGGTAGATCACTTAAGTTAAGGTGAATTTACTCAGGTAACTTACACAATTTTCCTTGTTTGTGTAAACTACTGTTCGTTGTTTTTCTCCTAGAGATATGGGTACATGTGGAAAGCAGGAAAACAAAAGTGAAAAAAATAAACAGGAAAGGAGCATAAAGGCTTTTAAATGAGTCTTATTATATGTTAGAACTTGAAAAGTTTTTAGGATTTAGAAACTTTAATATGCTTTCAGTGGCATAACTTTAGATATTTTGCTACTGCAGTCCTTGAAAATATTAATTTTTATATCTGTTTACCTTAGAAGTATAAATAAAATCAGACTTGTGAAATATTCCTACCTAGAGGTTTTATTTATTTATTTTAATTGTGTGCTGCCCATTTTGTCTAGATACAACTCTGGGCAGTTTACAAATATTGAAAACAGGTAAATACTAACATGCTATTTCATAGCTTTCAGGAAACTTTATCTTCATAAGGACCTGGACATTCAGTAGTGTAGTTGACTGAATATTGTAACTTGCAAATCTTGGCATCAAGTCCTCCATTCAACCCTGAAAGATTTTTTTCTCATCTACATTCAAATATTCAGGGTTATAGAAAAATTAGGAATAGGGTTATATTATCACATATTCTATAGTGGGTTTTTATAAATCGGATAAATTAAATTAGTGTTACACATTAAAATTTACACAGTGTAAGTTGTCTTACACATTGGCGTATTGGCATAGTTATTGGTGCTTTATAAATTCATAAATATTTCCATAAACACTTTGTTTATGTATATAAAGTTTTAGATATAATTTAATAATAAGAGTTCTTTTACATTTGGGTTTGATGAATATATGTATTCAGGTAAGGGATATTTTAGAATATTTGTATTGAAAATAATTTGCAAAGATTGTAATCTTTGATTTCAAAATACATTTTAATTGAAGTTTATTGTAGTATAAAATACAGGAGCCCATATAGGATAGGGAAAGATAAGGGGAGAGGTGCAAAGTAAAAGAAAGAAAAAATGACATGTTCCAACTTTTTTTTGGTTCAGTAGAATACAGAATACAGTTACATCCTCAACGTTTTGCTTTAGGTAATTAATGATTATTAGCCATTTTTATAAAAAGAAAGTTAATTTAATTGTCAAAACCTAAAATCAAAGTGTCTGCTTTCTGTTTTAAGCATAAAACTACATAAGCAGGTTCAGTGTGGAAGCAAAACTGGATTTGTTTTTTTCTTTAATTCCAGAAGTTTTGCTATCTGTCAGGTTTTTTTCCTATCGTATGTATGTGTGTGTGTGTGTGTATGTATGTATGTATGTATGTATGTATGGTATGTATGTTAGGTTTTTCAGCTGATCAATAAATAACTTAACAGATGTTGTGACATAACCATATCTCTCTCTATATAACCTGTTATATATATATTAGGTATATATGAACACATTCCTTAGGGTTTGAATACATCAATAGTTTGTTGTTATATGAATTGGGTAAAAGCAACCTGGCAACTAATTTTGGCCACTTTTTTTCTGAGGTCCCTGAAGATGGTTTATGACTTAACCAAACTGACTATCTATAAAGAAAAAAAATAAATGTGTGCATACTACCTTTAGACCATGAGTATCATCAAATATATGGTAAAGTGCTACAAGTGGAAAATTTTTAATGATTTTTGTATAAGTTTTCATTACTTAATTATTTTAATAAAAACATTCCTCCCAGTGTTCTAAGTTCTAAATTCACTAATAGACAGCAGCAGTTTTTATATTTTAAATATAATCCAAAATCTGGTGATGGAGATTAAAATAACCAAAGTCAAATTATCTCCCTCTGAGAGTACTTTGATTTTTTTGATTTTTATTGATTCTCTGTAAATCACTTGTGTGAACCAATATATTTGTTCAGATACAAGTGTAGCTTAATTTCATTGTTATGAGTCTTTTCATTTCCTAATCAGAGCGAAGATAAAAAGATAGTTGGGATACTTACAAATCTAGCACCTAGGTTGCAGATAGTATTGTAATGTAATATAACATATGTAATTATATTATCAAAGTTAATTATGTTAATATTTTGTTTATATAAGTATTATTGGGGCATAGCATGTTATATTTTGTTTCTAATTTGTGAATCAATAAGTTATTCCAGAATAAAATCATACAATTTTTTTACCAATAAGTCCAAACTTTTGTTAATGTCCACAGTGAGAGTTTTTAAAAAAATGAAATGACTAACTTGTCAGTTCAACTAACCATAAGAATATTTCTGTTTCCTTTACCATTTACCTTAATGGGAGGGCATATTTGAGTTTCTCTTAAAGTTTTATCTGTTAAAATTTCATTCTCCAGATAACTTTTTAGGGTTATGTGGTGGGTTTAGCTGATTCAGTGGATTGAACTAGAGATACCAGGGAGTTGCAATGCACTTGTTTTTTCTTTCTTTGGAACCCTCTTCAGTCTTTCTTAGTCAGCACTGTACAGGATAGGGACAGATACATATAGAAATGTAATTAGATGGGAGATTAATTTAGTCCAGATGATACTTCATATTGTGGAACATTATTCCACTGGAGGTAAGAACTCCCTCCCTTTGGGGTTTTCGAAAAGATATCAAAACACTGAAGGTGTCAATGGGGTAAAAAGATCTCATCCTCGTACCATCTATTTATTGGCTCCTGTGAGTATGTTCCTAATTTTTAATATTTGAATGTTGGCTTATTTTAATATTTTAACTTTATTTGTTTCTGTAATTTTAAACCATCTAGAGTTAGCTTGTAGGGCAGCATGGAAATTTAATAAATAAATTCATTTATTTATATCTCAAGACCTTTATAACTTTCTATAATAAGTTGCTACTCTGTTTTGAAGTTAAACAATTTAATTTATAGAATTGAACATATTCAACATAATATTTGTTGTAATCATTAATGTATAGTATATATTCAATTAAAATAAAAGTAAATAAAAGTAATTTGGTAATTTTTAAAAATAAATTATATCCTCTAAATGGCTTATTTAAAAATTGGGATCTTCTAGATATGCTAGAATTCTTAATTGCTAAGATAAGTCTAAGTGCATATCTTCCCAGTACTAACTTTTGTGTGATCAAGTCATTGAGGATTTAAAGGTCAGTACTACAATCCTGCAAATGTGTTTAGACAATAAGTAGTCGCTTACTTAAAATGTCAGTCAATTTACTATAATTTTGCTTTGGAGAAACATTCTAAATAAGCTATTCCAATTTTAGACAGTAGTTTAATAAATTGTTATTTTGATACATTACAATTCACATTTTGATCTGGCTTCAGGAAATAAGTGCTTTGGAACATTGTAGATGATGACAAATTGGAGTGGTGATTGTGGGATTATAGTCCCAATGGACATGCTGTGCTTTCAGGGCTTTATGAATACAGGTGGACAATGGGCTACAAAAATAAACTTAATAAAACAGAGGAAGGCAATGACTAATTCAGACACAATATGAAAAACAATTTGAAAAATAATGCGACATTAAATTACAAGGAAAAAATCAAAGTAGTTTTCCCAGAGGTAATATACAGTTGTGAAAACTGGATATTGAGAAAAGTAAAAAGAAAATAGACACCTTCAAAACAACTGACTGCTCTCTTGAATTTGATGATCAGTTCTTGGAAAAGTTATGTATTGTTACTAAGGAAGATTGGGATGGCAAACATTTGTCCTTGAGTTGAACACTGCTAGATTTCATTGAAATGCTCAGTCATGTCCGACTCTTCACAACCCCATAGACCATAGTATGCCAGACTCTCCATTGTCTCTTGGAGTTTGCCCCAATTCATGTTCATTGCATCGATGACACTAGCTAACCATCTAATTCTTGGCTGTCCTCCTTTTGCCTTCAATCATTTCTAACATCAGGGTCTTTTCTAATGTGTCCCCTCTTCTCATTAGGTGGCCATAGAGTTTGTGCTTTAGCTTCAGTAGTTGTCCTTTCAAGGAACTGTCAGTATATATTTCCTTTAGGATTATCTGATTTGATCTTGCAGTTCAGGGGACCTTCCAGCACCACAATGTGAAAGTATCAGTTCTTCAATGCTCAGCCTTTCTTATGGTCCAGCCCTCATAGCTGGGGAAACCATAGCTTTGACTATGTGGACCTTTGTTGGCAAGGTGATAACTCTGCTTTTTAATATTTTTCTAAGTTTGCAATATCTTTGCTACCCAGAAGCAAGTGTAATATCATGTCTGCAGTCACTATGCAGTGATCTTACTTAGTCCAACAGCCCAACAAAAATTTTTTTTTACTGCTTCCATTTCTTTTCTTTATCAGGATGTAATGATAAATGATTGTAGTTTTTTGGAGCTAACTTTTCAAGTTTCAGGCCAACTTTTGTACCTCATTGAAATAGTACAGTAGTGTAATTCTGGACCCCTTAATCAGGTATGGCTTAAAAGCTTTCTATTGCAGGCCTGGCAGAATTGGTTCACAAGTGTTGATCATTTTTCATTTCATGTTTTGGTGTTTAAAACATGATTTGGGTATCAGTTTCTCTCCAATATTGTTTAGCAATTATTGAAAACTTTGGGGAAAGTTAACATGGAGATTTATACCAGTGTTACCATAGTGAATGTCTCAGATCAGCGGCCTCTAACCTTTCCACCTGGGTGGACCAGCACATGGGAGAGCATGTAACTTGACAGGTCCATGTGCGCACACAGTTGCATTGGAATGGGTGGCAGGCGTGCATATGCTCCGCTCATGCAAATGGAGCTTTCTGCATGAACGGTGGGCCCTTGTGTTCACGTAGAAATTTCACTTGTAGAAACATAGGGTGCTTGAGTGAAAGGAGCTTGTGCTTGTGCACAAAACTTGTCCATGAGTGGAGGGTGCTTGTGCTTGGTCACAAAGCTCCATTCACTTGAATGGAGCTTCATGTGAATGTCCTCTGTTCTCACAGGTGTAGCTTTGTGTGCAAGCACAAGAGCCCTTTGCTCAAGTGCCTTTTTTGTGTGCAAGTGGAGCTTTGCATATGTAAGCCTGCCCATTGCTCACACAGCCCAGTTTCAAACAGGATGTGGCCTGGGAGTTGGGGACCCGAGCCCCAGACCATTCAAGTTTTGGGTTTTTAAATAGGTGTCCAGAACTCCAAATTAAGATCATGTAATGGTGCTCAGTGAAATTACATTCCCCTTGAAATACTGGATTTGTAGTTTGGAGAGATTCTCTAAACTCATCATTTACTGTTTTAGTGCTTAAAATCGTTTTTTTTTAAATCCTGGATTTTTTTGGAATTGATTGAATCCTACAATATTCTGGAAGGGGCCTTGGGAGTCTTCCAATTTCCCAGGTATTAGATTTTAGTGCTGGGACAGAGGAATGGGACAATTATATAGGTAGCATAACTTCTGTTTTAAATGTGGCATTAAGTAAATAGTCCCCATAGTTTTGGACTGTAAATGCATCATCTTTGATCTCTGACGTATTAATTTTTATTCATAACAGACACAGATTAAAAAATATGCAAAATATAAGTGGACTGCTCAGTTCTGATTGACAATAAAAATTATTTAGGGCAACATAAAAAAGAAATTGTGTATATAAATGGTTGGCAGAGAGAAGGCCTACTATGATTCTTGATCAAAGGACGCCAACTACTGGGATCCAGAAGAAGACCCTTTTTTGCTGTAGCATTTGTCCTTTGAAATATCCTACCCTCCAATGTGTGATCTGCTTTTACCCTTGTATCATTATGTAAAAGGCTGATGCCTGGCTCTGCCAGTTGGCCTGGGAATCCAATGGGGCAATATCACACTGGAGGTGACTACTAGATTGATAGTGCTTTCCCCTCCTCCCTGCTTCCCAACCTGGCCTTCTTTTATTCTGATAATCACTGTATTCTCATCATTTTCTTTTTCATTGTTAATTCTATTGTTTATTGCTTCATTGTTTATTCTTATTCACTGTTAAGATTACACTTGTTTTCATTTCTCCATTTTTATTGTTGTAAACTGACTAGAGTATCCCCACTGCAAGATAGAGGCAAATAAATTTAACAAATAAAATGGAGATTGAACTATAATAAAATAGCAGAAGATATGGAACCTTGATACATTTAATTGCAGAAGTGATTGATCTTAAATATATGAAAACAATTGCATTGCAACATATATGTGTGCCTCATAATTCCAGTATTTTGTCACATGGAATACGAGGAGCATAAGACTATATGAATGCTCCTTGGCTTTTCTTAATAAATGGGTTTCATATGGATGTGATTAACCATTAATGAAAATTTAGACAAATGGAAAAACATTCAGGTTGAAATCTGAAGATTTAAACAAATATACATTGGAAATCTGGTCTATAGAAGATTAGGAAATGACTTTGACTATCCATATGAGGGTTCCTGGGTATTTTTATATGATAGAATCACTTTTGAAAGTGATGGAATGAAAAGGCTGGTAGCTGAAATGCAAAAGATGGAGAATTTAGGGTACATCCTCTCATAGCCTTGAACTTATTGATATGATTATGACAGTAACAGTCAAAAGAGAAAAATCCATAATAATCATCGTCCTGCTTGCAAATAATACTGAGCTAGGGCATTTTGAGCTTCATGTGGTATATGCATCTGAATGGTGCCGGGTTGTATTATTATAGTATAATATAGCTCCTCCAACATTTGTTCATCACTTTGGTATCAATTCTTTGAGACACATGATTTAAGGGTACATGGGGGATTAAAAAACCTGAACATAGAGATATTAATAGTACTACAAGAAGAGATAGTGCTGCTGTTACTGAATAAGTAATAAAAGTGCAGTTTGATTGATTACATGCCATCAAATAATTGTTGACTCTTGGCAATCACAAAGGTAAATTTTGTACATTATGATCTGTCCCTAACCTCTTGCAGATCTTTGAATGGTGGACTTATTAAAAGTGTAACTGAATCCATTCATTTTTCTGTTGATTATCCTCTTTTCTTCAACTTTCCTACTTTCTTATTAATTTGAGCTTGGTCATTTGTGACTTCAGAACTCTGGGTTGATTTGTATGATGATCCATTTTTTGGACCATACCGTTCAGACCTGAATTCCCTAACATGGAGTATAATCTCAGAGAGAAGGTAACCAAAATATTAAATGAAACACACCAATATTGAGCTTACACACTTTCCCAAGAGAAGGTACTTGTATCTAATTAATATTATGGTTATCTTTAGTTGATCCTTGTTTACTTAAGCAAAAAGGAAAGGCAGTCCTTCAGATTTTCATCTTTAATTATATTATTTTAAAACAGGTTTAGAGCCAATTTGATATAGTGGTTAAGGCAACAGGATAGAAACCAGGGGAATGTGTTAATCCCCCACTTTAGGCATGAAAGCCAGCTGGGTGATTTTCAGCCAGTCATACTTTTTCAGATAATTCACCTCACAGGATGATGGTTGTGGGGAAAAAAGAGGAGAAGGAAGACATTTCTACTATCATATGTCACTTCTGGAATGTCAAAGCTTATGCAGTTTCAATTATGAGATAGAAACACAATTAAAATATGAATAATATGGATATTTTATGGGATAAGGCTGATATTTTACTTCTACTGCTGCCGTCTTTCAATTAAAAAACTTTATATAAGAGATATCCAAAATATTCTTAATATAAGATGGAAGCTGTGTAGGAGTAAAAAAACTCAGACAATGCAACTATAGGTATAACTTTGAAATATTTATATTTTATTTATATAGAAATATGATAAATAAATATTGAGGTTTCTGTTCCAGACCACCACAGTAAAACAAGTATTGTAATAAAGTAAGTCACATTAACGTTTTGATTTCTCTGTGTATAGAAGTTATGTTTCCACTATTAACATCTATGAAAATAATTTATAAGCCTTAATTAAAAATACCTATTGGTAAAAAATGCTAATAATCATATGAGCTTCACAGAAGTGTCATTTTTGGGTGGTGGAAAGCATTGTTAGGTATATACTGTATGCCTATAAATGTAAACACCCATAACTGGAATATGAGCCAGAGTTGTATTAGCTAATCATTCAAAATTGAATGATAGTATTGTAGTTGTTTGAATCACTTGACGCTTTTGAAAACATTAACTATGGTATTTATCTGGCCTGCCTTGTAGGGATTGGGCAGATGTAGCATTATATGTTGTCATGGTGGATTGCATCAATAAGCAGATATATAGTAACAAGATTAAAAAAATGATTACAGAATCCAGGCTATATTCTCAATGTGAGACGTTCATCCAGTGCGGGGCAGCAGGGCTGTGTGTGTCACACATCCATGCGCAGAGGGCACGGTGGTGTGTATGTGTTAAATTATAGGTGTGGCCACATGTGTATGAGCAATAGTGCACGTATGTGCTTTTGGTACCCGAAGCGAAAAAGGTTCACCATCATTGTGATAGATCATACAAATTCATACTTGAAAGTTTTTAGAGCAAGTTATATTAGTAGAGAAGTTGTTTGAAATGAAATCTGCTTGTAATCAAGTTTTTATGCCTGCATGTTAATTATTCTGAAGTATGTTGTTTGGGGATTTATAGACATCACATTTTGAGGTTATATTGTTTTTTCCTGTTATATTGTATTTTGAGCATGTAGTACAGATAGTCCTCAATGTACAACCATTTGTTTAATGGCTATTCAAACTTGTAGGTTTGGTGACCTAGAAGTGCCCAAAAAGTGATTTGCTATCATTTTTCACACTTATGACAGCATCCTCACAGCCACATGATCAAAATTCAGTTGATTGGCAACTGGCTCATTTATGACAGTTGCATGACCCCCCAAGTCCCCTTTTTGCAACCTTCTTACAAGCAAAGTCAATTGTGATGACGGATTCACTGTAGTGATTCCCTTAACAATTGTGGTAAAAAAGGTAGCAAAATGGGGCAAAATTCACTTAACTCCCTTAATTAGCAACACAAATGTTGGGTTCAATTATGACCATAAATTGGGAACTATATGTATACTTTTTGGGTAAAATTGTGGGAGGAGCAGCAGTATTCTGTATGTTTTTTGAGTATTTAAATGAATAGGACTAACCAAATTCTTAATGCCTGTAAGCTGTGAGGTTTGGATGGGAGATAGATAATACGGTTCAGCTCAACTCTGCAAAACTAAGTGGCTGTGGATTTTGAAACATTTAAACCCCACCACCCCCACCCCCAATTAAAAAATAAAAGACCTGAAGAATTTCTGTCTTTAAGCATGGGGTTATGCTTCCCCAGACAGAGTCATTGCATACTGTGGGGGTTCTCTGGATTCTCAATTCCTGCTGAAAGAGCAAATAGAGACCATGGCTCTTTTGCATAGATTTATCTTATGTAGCACTTGTATCTATTCCTGGGCCAAGAGGCTTTTCTCATAGTGACTTACGCTTTAGTCACCCCCTGTCTAGATTACTCTAATTCATTTTACATGAGACTTCCCTTGAAGACCATTTGGGAGCTGCAGCTGATTTGGAACGCAGTGACATGGATTCCAAGCTATATTCATGTAACACTGCTGCTCTGTTGAGTTGCCCTAGTTCCACTGGGATTCAGGGTACAATTCAAGGTGCTGGTTTTCACCTATAAAGCCCATATGTAGGATAGGAACAAGCTATTTTGAGGAGTGCTTAACTTTGCTTCCCCACCAGAACTAATAGGGAGGGGATTCTCTGGGCCCTTCTTTCAAGCAATAATATCTTGGCAGATCTGAGTGGGCCTGTGTTGGATATTTGTAAGGCTTTATATAAGAACATAAGAATAGCCTTGCTGGAACAGGCCACAGCCCATCCAGTCCAGCATTCTGTCTCACACAGTGGCT
>JAPKID020002872.1:0-12867 GCA_026931265.2 Tropidonophis doriae
GGTCGTTCCAAAGGGTGGGGCCCGCCACAGAGAAGGCCCTTCCCCTGGGTGTCGCCAACCGGCATTGCCCGGCCGACAGCACCTGAGAAGGGTGGGAGCGGATGTACACTTCACAGTGCTTTACAGCCCTCTGTAAGAGGTTTACACAGTCAGCCTCTTGCCCCCAACAATCCTGGTCCTCATTTTACCCACCTCAGAAGGATGGAAGCCTGAGCCAACCTTGAATCTGTTGGGAATTGAACTGCTGGCAGTCTGCAGAGTTAGCCTGCAATATAGCATTTTAACCACTGTGCCATTACAGCTCATTCTCTATTCTCCACTGGCTATAAAAGGTTATAAAAACAGAAGTTCCTCCAAATCTAGCTGTTTAGGCAATCTGGTCCATCTATGTTTATTGGGCAGACAGATTTCATTTCAAGAAGTTGCAGTTTTAAAGGAGCTGGTGAACGCAATAGGGTTTAAATGTCCCTTTTAGCCAATGAGAAAACTATTAGGATCCAAGCCATTTTCAAAGAACAGATTCTCCCAATGGAAAGTATGCAAAGCCCTTTATTCTTCTTATTAACAACATATACCTTGTTTTATCTTTATCAAATTTATAGCATATCTCCTCATGGTATCAATAAGAAAAGGGAGGCAATTATTTTTCAATAAGATTAGCAGTAAAATAAAATGAGATTAAAAACCCAATCCCAAACCGTTACCGTTTGTCAAAGAATATTCATTTGTTATTAAGTAGCCATGAAATTCTAAAATGTAAGAATTGGTTAAAGCTGTCTTTTTGAGCAGTACCTATAATCTTTCACTTGCAAAATAGCATCTGTTTGTAATTTGACTACATTTTTGAAAAAAAGAAAATAAATACTTTGGAAAACAATTAAAAAAATTACTTGAGAGAAAACAGAAAATGCTAAAATACTTTTGGAATAAAACCAGTTCGTTTCCTTCTGAAATAACTCTGAGAAGCGTCTTCCCCAAATCTAAATATATTCCATTGCAGATTTTACAGTCTTGTCCCAGATGATTTTCCACACCTGAATATCATGGGTTAGATTTTTCTTTTTTTAAAAAAAAATGATGATACACATAAAAATACATGCAGTAGAGAAATTTGTATCTACACATACAGACAGCTATTAGAAAATATTATTTAAATGTGCATAATATACAGGTGAACGTAAATATAAATGCCTGCGTAGGCTTTTAAAAATAGTTTGTGCATGAAAAGAGGATGAAACAAATTAACGCTTTGGAAGCAGGCAAAGCAAAACAGAACCAAAATATACACCCTTCATCATACAATTTACAAGAGCCTTCTCTGTGGCAGCCCCCCCCCCCTCTGGAACGACCTGCCCCCACACCTCCGTACAATCTGACCTTCACCTCTTCCGTCGGGCATGAAAAACATACTTCTTTCATATGGCCGGCCTGGCATAGCTGGTATAGCTATTTTATTATTTTAGTTGGGTTTTAATTAATGTTCTTAGCACGGACCCAATTTTATTTAATTCCCGTTTTAACTATTTGTGACTGTTTGTATTTGTATTTGTATTTTTATATTTTATAGTTCCTGTGCACTGCCCTGAGTCCCATTTTGGGAGATAGGGCGGTATAGAAATTGAATAAATGAAATAAATGAAATGACAAGCAAAATAAGATTTTAAGGATGATTGCACACTGGATTTTTGTTTCTTTTGTGCAACATAATGTGACATGTAAAAAAAAATGGATTGCAACACTGCGATGTAAATTCTGCTCTACACATACAGAGTCTCATTATTGGAAACAAGCATGTATTTCATATAGTTTGAACTAGGACCACAGTGTTTCATCATTTGCCCCATCCTTGTCTCCCATAAGACACCTAGGGCGTTATATAAAATAAGTTCATGATAACCTGAGTAGAAAAGCGTATCTAAAGAGCTTCTATGAGGAACAGCATACATAGATGGGGACTACGAATCTTTGAGGTCTAGAATCCATGAAGGCCTGAAAGTTTCTCAGTTCTCCAGGTCATGGCTGTCCCAAAGGAGTTTTTTCTCAGGAGGCTTCGAACGTCTTTGAAGACGTTTCACTTCTCATCCAAGAAGCAAAATGTCTTCAAAGAAAAAACCAAGAAAGTCCAGGTGCCTCCTGAAAAATACACCTTTGGGACACGAAGCCTGATTTTTCAAAACAATATGTAAACTTCCCATCCTTCTAAATAACAGGTCCCTCTTCAATGTTGCCACCTGATGAGACCTCAGACACAGCATGGCTTGCTGATGGTTGCCCACCTCTTTGGAATAGCCTCCTCCTTGAGATCAGAGAGATGCTCTTCCTTTTAGTCTTCTGGAGGGCTATAAGGACCTGGTCCACCCCCCTCAAGCATTTGGCTGGGATGGGGGTTCGTCTGGGAGTATGTTTGACTGATGCTTGAGGAAGGAAGACTCTTTTTGCTTTTAACCATGTTTTTTATGAATTGTTGTGAGCCACCTAGCGCTGTTATATGAGATAGGCAGCCATATAGATCCTGAAAAAAAACAAGCCCAATAGTTGAGACACTGTCACAGAGAATAGAGTAGTAACCTATTCTCCAAAACTTCCAAAGGCAAGAAAAGAAGTAAGGAATAGAAACCTATCAAAGAGAGATCAAACTTAGAATTAAGGAGAAATTTCCTGACAATAAGAACAATGAATAACTGGAATGAGTTGCCTCCAGAAGTTGTGGGTGCTTCGACACTGGAGGTTTTTAAGAAGAGATTGGACAGCTATTTGTCTGGAATGGCATAGGATCTCCTGCTGGAGCAGGGAGTTGGACTAGAAGACCTCCAAGATACCTCCCAACCAGGGGTGAAATGCTAGCGGTTCAGCCGAATCAGTAGTTAAAATGCTAAAAAACTTTTTAAAAAAAGTTCCGATGATCGCGCAAGCAAAGCTGATTCTCACACAGCTGACCATTGGAACTTTTTTTTTTAACTTTTTAAAGCATTTTTAACTACCTGTTCACCTAAACCAGCAGTTAAAAAATGCTTTAAAAAGTTTTTTAAAAGTTCCAAAGATCAGCTGTGCTACACTCAGCTATGCCACTCGATTAATATTTGCTAGAAATCAGGAAATCCTACTTTCTAGCGAATCTAAATCACACGGCACAGTTTCCCTACCCCCGCAATTCTACTTACTTTTGCAGACTCAAAAAAGGCTTCTTAGCGCCTGCAGTGCTCATGCACACGAAGTGCGCGCAAAGCAAACCGGCAGCAGGCTTCACAACATTTCAGCCCTGCTCCCAACTTTATTGTTCTATATTCTATAAGCAAACAAATTTCACCTCTCACCTCTTATATTGCCAAGCAGCTGAATCGATCAGTGTCAAAGATCTAACCACAATCAACAGAAACTTGTAATGCAATACAGTATCCATATCACAAAAGAAGAAAGAATGGAAAAGCTCCAAAGTCAAGTCCCCCTATGAAATCAGATAAGTATTTGCCAAAGCCTTATCTCCTGTGGGATGCAAATTATTCTCCTTGTTTTGGGGTTGGGGATAACTTAGATCAATAGTTAGTTATCCCACTTCCCAGCCCACCTGCCCCATAGATCCTTTTTAGGGCATTAAAGAATAATCATCTGATAATGGGTTCCAACATCAAGACAAGCAGATGTTTGCTCGGGGCTGCAAAGATGAAAATTTAACAATTTTGCTTGAAGGGAGGAAAGAATGTCATGAAGAAGAAGCAAGATAAGACAACTCCACTCTGTCCAAAAATTAAATAGGTGATGACTCAAGGAAAAGAACAATAGAAATAGATATAAATAGCATCTCTCTCACATAAAATTAGCCAGAGAGAAATTGGAACAAAGCCAAATGGTTGTTCAAGAGGGGGGGGGGAAACATTACAATGGTTATTTGGACAATTCCAATGTACAGTAAAAAGAGCCAGCTCTAGAGAATCTAAAAATGTCCCCCCCAAAGCTAATTCTGTGCAAAAAAAAAAAGTTTTGCAATTTCACATAAGGTCCCCCTCCTTGTAAAAGAGTCTTTTCTTTTTCTACTTAAGAGGTTGAGAAATTATTTTGAATAAGTTTTTTGAACTTCCTTTCTTGGTGTAATTGGTGGAGGGTGAACTAATTCAAATAGTATTGTATTCTGTTGCACATTTTGCTATCATCCTAAAACTTCTGCCGCTTCTCATAATTCCCAGTCCAAAGGAAAGAGACATTGGCTGTGGCCTCTTGGTCACCTTATAACTAAGTAAATGCAAGAACACCGATGATAAACTTCATACAGCTTCATCCTGTGATTTTATTATCCATTTCTTTTCTTTTTCGTTCCTCAATCTATAGGCTAACCACCTTCCCGGTTCATTAGCATTTTCAAAAAAAAGTTTTGCTTTGTTCTTTTTATTTGTTGCCTCAATTCATCTTTTCCCCCATAATATTTAGTTTAGATTTAATCATCTCCATTTGATTTGTTAAGCCTAACTTGTGTGGCTCCTTTTGTAACTCTAATTCAAGTCCTTTATATTGTTCTTCCAAAGCCTTTTGATCCTGATTCTTTTTCTTGTTTTTCTTCGCTCTATAAGTTGTAGCTAATTACAATACTTTAATGTAAGAAGAAACCTAGCTAAAAGCTTTTTGGTTATATTATTACTCTTGTTACTATATCACTATTATTGTTATTCACTTGTATGCCAATGTTTAATGCCACTTTTCTTTTCTGGTCTTTTTTACTTGTTAAATAATATACCTAGACAATGCACCATTTTTCAAAAAATAATGTCTACGAATAAGATTTCTTTAATAAGATTTTTTTTTAAAAAAAATCATACAACTTCTTTATGTTCATAGAACAGCATCTCAAAATGAACAAACTGTCCAGAATAGATATAGAAAAGTAGAATATATCAAGATTTACAAGATATAAAAACAAGCTCAACTCTTAATGGAAATATTTTGTTCTTGGCTGCAGTACAGAAATGGTCTGTTCTTCCCTTATGGTGGGATATATTTTGACCTTCCCAGTTTAGCCTGCAACTTTGGAATTCCTTGAAAGTATTTCATCCAAATATAGACAGACCTAAACTACTTATCTTCCCTGTCTAGACCCCATCCAAATTGATGCTCATCATACTATCACAGAGCTATTATATTCTACATGAAAAAGGGTTAGGTGTTGCCCCCTATGGAGGAATTAATTAAAGCTCTGAAAAGATCTTTTGTTACACATACCACTGACTGAGATCATGTTTTCAACGGTCCAGGAGTGCTTGTAAACATGATGATAGAAACCCAACACAGTTGTGGCCCAGCCACAGCAATAGCGTAGAACATGAATGTTCTGATCTAGGCTTCCCCAAAAAGCATGAGGCCGAGTCCTGGTCCTGACATAACCCCTTTTACTAAACAAATGTGAATCCCTCTCCTTCACATTCAGCAAAAGCTTGTTAAAGAGACAATCAAAGGATTATTTATGGTCACAGATCTTATCTAGTTTGGAAAGCTGCCACGTAAATATTTTCCAAATGAGGTGCTGTTCAAGGAAAGGCTGGCACAGAGTCTGTGGGATTCACAGACAGATCTTCACACTCCTGAAACAAATCTAACAACCAAATGAGCAAATTGTTTCCTGCAAAAAGCCCACTTTCCTTTCATGCCTCTTTTATTTCCTATGAGAGGGGCCAATCACCTTCCATCTGTGGCCTTATTTCCAAGTCTACCCTGATTTCTTAGCTGTTCATTTTTTCTGGCAGCTCTGTGCATGCACACACTGGGAACAGGCTCCAGATGTTCCTCTGCATCACTGCTGTCTAGCTCCATAGGCACGGGTTCACTGCCAGTCGGCTTCGGCCCCATCTCTGTCTCCAACGCAAAACCCTCGTCCGAGCCTTCCCCAGCCTCCAGGACTGGCCCATGTTCCTCCCCAACCTTCTCACTGTCTGACTCTGCTGACCGCTCTGCTGGCCAGTGGCGGGCCACAACAATGAATGACTTTCTAGGGATCTCTACACTCTTGTCAGCCAGAAGGAACATAATTTATTGTAAAATACACGTTTTAATAATGCTTGCATGTGCTTGCATGAATCCATCTTGAAGAGCCGAGGTGGCACAGTGGTTAGAATGCAGTTCTGCAGGCTACTTCAGCTGACTGCTAGCTGCAGTTTGGCAGTTCGAATCTCACCAACTCAAGGTTGACTCAGCCTTCCATTCTTCCAAGGTGGGTAAAATGAGGAGCCAGATTGTTGGGGGCAAGAGGCTGGCTCTGTAAACTGCTTAGAGAGGGCTGTAAAAGCTCTATGAAGTGGTATATATGGTAAGTCTAAGTGCTATTGCTATTGAATAGTTCATGGAGGGAAGACCCAAGACTACAGGAAAACTATGAAGCTACACAACAATATCTCAACAACAACAACAAAAAAGGTGGGGGAAACCTCTATTGTATCACTGCAAAGAAAGCTGCATAGATGTAGTCACCAAGTTACAGATACCTACATGTTGGTGTGGGTTTTCATGAGCATAGAGATAATGGAAAAAGACTGCTTTTATTCCTGAAAATCACATGAGTTAATGATGTAGTGTAATTCTGAAATTATGTGGGGGGGGAAATGTGGAGAAGTAATTGGTGGTTGCTAATAGCTTCAAGTAGGCTTTCCTACTGCTATGTTCTAAAGACAGCTATAAAGACAGAATTATATTTTAGGGGGAAAAACTAAAGGGAAAAAAAAGAACCCATCAATTCATCACTGGAGGAAGATACCCACTCAAGTTCAGATAGTTATTCTTATCAGTGAAATTATAACATAGCAAGAGAAAAAAAAAATCTTTTCTAAAAGTGGAAGAGCAATTCATTCATCACCCATCACCCATCATGAATTGTGTGGAAGAAACTTGTCTCATTTGCATTACAAATTGAAGAAGTTTGCATAAAATATAGCAGAAACACTACTACTTGAAGAAAAGTAAAGTAAAGAAGTACTCCGAAAACAGTCAGATTGAAAGCCCATCCAAATTTTCACATTTTGGGGAACATGTCATCCGACTGTATTATGCTGAATTTTTTGAAATAGGTTCTGTGGTTTTGAGTTTATCTTCTTCAGAAAGGATCATGAAATACAGATGTTGCAGAGCTGGTGGAGTAGTTAAGGTGTTGGATTAGGGCTGAAAGACTCAAGTGTGAATGCCCAATTGACCATAAAGATCATTGGGTTAGTTTTAACCAGCCAATCTCAGCCTCATGCACCTTTCAGAGTTGTTTGTGGATGAAATTGCTTCCTGAACAACAGCTGCAATTGTATAATGACACTGCGAGCTTTTTCCAAGGAACTTCAATTTGACAAAGATTTGACCTAAGTACCCTTTTGAAGCTAAGTATGGAATTGAAGTGGTCCTCTCTGAACTAGCCACTTTCCTTCTCTCCTGGAAGGCTAAAAGTTGATGCTTTGAAGAGTGTGGTACATGAACAGAAGCCACACACCACTGGATCAAAACAGCCAGCCGACCTTAATTTGACATCTTGGATATTTTGATTTAAGTAGAACGTTTCATCTATTTTTTTTCTCAGCTCAGAGAAGCGGCATCCATAGGGGGAAATGTCACATCAGGGTCTTATCTCAATAGTCCTCCTCCTCATCTGAGATGTTCAGCTCAGGATCTCAGATCTTGTATTTCTACGCTCTAGCAGCTATGGTGAGAGAGTAACAGGTCCTGCAGACTTTGCCCTGGATCCAGTGCACTCAATTTCAAGTGTCTTCTCCATCCAGAACTTGAGTACATTACTGCCTCAAATATCAAGAGAAGAAGCTACAGGAGCACTCAAAATACTAAGCAGCAGTGTTTAGGGAAGGCTACTTGATGGACACAGTGGGACACAGTGGATCAGTGGCTAAGACGCTGAGCTTGTCCATCAGAAAGGTTGACAGTTCGGCGGTTCAAATCTCTAGCACTGCGTAATGGAGTGAGCTCCCATTACTTGTCCCAGCTTCTGCCAACCTAGCAGTTTGAAAGCATGTAAAAATGCAGGTAGACAAATAGGGACCACCTTTGGTGGGAAGGTAACAGCATTCCATGTGTCTTCGGCATTTAGCATGCCGGCCACATGACCATAGTGACATCTTCGGACAGTGCTGGCTCTCTGGCTTTGAAATGGAGATGTGCACTGCCCCCTAGAGTTGGGAATAAATAGCACATATGTGCGAGGGGAACATATACCTTACTTTTACCTTACTTTATGAAGGAAAATAAGTCTGACTTGGGTACCACATACGCTGCTGGAAAAAATTGACAAAGAACTCTAGTGACTCCCAGTTTAATTAGAAGTCTAGCTCAACAAAGCTTCCCTGGTGTTTGTGTTTGCTTTCTGACTTCTCAATTCATTTATTTCTTTGGGTATTGTCCTTCTGGGAAGTTTTTACAATTGTGCTCTGAACCTGGGCTGTGTTTACAGCCACAAGATCATAGTACTGAAGAGTTGGAAGGGACTTTTCAGGTAGCTAGTCAAATCCCCTGCCTGTCGTAGTCTCCATTACAGCATCTCTGACAAATAACCATCCAGCCTCCTCTCAAAGATCTCCATTGAGAACTCATCATTTCATATTACAGCTTGTTCCACTGGCTGGCTGTTCATGCAGTCGGGAAGCCCTCCCTGAGGTCTAGCCTTAAACTTGCTTGCAGTTTTGACCCGTTGGTTCTAGTCCTGCCCTCTGGGGCAATAAGAGGATGAGTGCACTCCCTCTTCTGTGTCATAAACCTTCAGATATTTTAAGACTACACTCTTATCTCCCTTGAGTCATCACTTCTGTAGGCTAAATTGTTCCTTTAACTGTTTTTCATAGGGCTTGGTTTCCAGATGGATTTATTATGGCAATAATCTAGATAATAAGCTGCTGCTCATGAGGCCAGACATTTCTAGTATATAAACTGGTGCTGGAGAGATCTTTAATGATGGAGCAACATCTGTGACAATCTAATTTTGAGTGCTCTGGGCCTTAAAACTATGTTTGCTATGAATATGCACATTCTTCGACCTCTGTTAGACCTTTGTCATGCTTTCCTACTCCATTCCCTGAACATGGTGTTAGCCCTTGTGGACTTAGATGGTAGACTGGATTTCAACCATGCCTTTTGCTTCAGTAAATGTCCTATGCAGAGTTTAACTCTGAATTATGACTTTTGTCCTGGGAATCCTAGGATGGGACAATACTGTAAGTGCCAGATCTTCTTAGGCATAATCAGGAGTGGAAAATAGCACAAAAATACTCAAATATTTCTGCGTTTTTAAGAATAAAATGTATGAAATAAGAAATCAAGAATTCCAAAAATAATTCTGGCAACTGTTTCTAAATGTGGAATATGGGCAGTTAAAAGACACTAAAGTTAAAAGGTTCCCCTCGCACATATGTGCTAGTCATTCCCGACTCTAGTGGGTGGAGCTCATCTCTGTTTCAAAGCCGAAGAGCCAGCACTGTCCGAAGATGTCTCCTTGATCATGTGGCAGGCATGACTAAATGCTGAAGGGGCATGGAATGCTGTTCCTATTTTTCTACATGCATTTTTATGTGCTTTCGAACTGCTAGCTTGGCAGAAGCTGGGACAACTAACGGGAGCTCACTCCGTTACATGGCGCTAGGGATTCGAACCACCGAACTGCTGATCTTTCTGATCGATAAGCTCAGTATCTTAGCCACTGATCCACCATGTCCCTCTGAAAGACAGCTTTCTTTTAAACAGGATTTTGGTGCAACAGGAAAGATGTTAATCTCTTTTGAGAAATCGGGTCAGTCTACACCTGAGTTATGTTCACATAACATTTACTAGCCATATTATCAGCATGAGAATCCTCTCTTACATTGGGATGAGCCAAGAAAGACTGAATGGCCCAAATTATGTAGTGAATCTCTGATTGAGAAATCAGTTGAACCTTGGGTCTCCCTAATCTCAGTTATATTATCAATATTAGGAGCTAGAGTAGCAATATAGAGAGACTATTTCCTTAAGTTATCCTTATGTCAGGGTTCTAAGAAACATCCCCAATGAAATAAAACTCCAAGACCTGAAGTTCCTCAAAGCTCCAATTTATTAGAGATGTTATGTTGGCACATCTGGGGAAACCTGGATCTGAAAGCTTCCAGGTTTTCTGCACCCAGTTGAAAGTTCACAACCCTTTCCCCACACCCACAAGTTCCTCACATGGTCCAATCCATTCTTCAGACTCGACTGGAGACAATCCCCAGTCACTCCCATCCAGGTGCAGGCAAATGTCCTTGTCTCCCAGTTGGAGTGGTGGAAACTTGTTATGGCTACGTTTCTACCACTCCAACAAAAAACACACCCTCCCAATTTCCCAGGCTAAAATATGTGGCAGTCAGGAAGCTAAATAGAAATTAAAAAATGGCTTCCAAATCTGACATCTTAAATAAGAGCAATATCTCCAGCAGGGATGTTCAAGGTGGAAACATCTAAGAACTTTGGAAAGTACCAAAAGAATGTCGATAAAGAGCCCAGATAACCTTCAACTGCCATCTCAGGATTATTTCTCACTATGGGCAATACACCTGGCCAGAAAGGTTTGAGGTCCATAGTCTCCAATTGCT
The DNA here is from genome assembly GCA_026931265.2 of Tropidonophis doriae. NCBI lineage: Eukaryota > Metazoa > Chordata > Lepidosauria > Squamata > Natricidae > Tropidonophis > Tropidonophis doriae. The sequence continues at coordinate 10,566 of JAPKID020002872.1, forward strand.
TCCATGAACATTTATCACTTGCTACCTCTTTATTTTGACCATTGAGTGGTTCTGGTTGGGAGCCTTCCAGCCATTCAACAATTGACATGATTAGCCCTGTTTTATATACAGTAATGCCACATCATTCCCTGTTGTTTAAGGGGTCAAGCCAAATATGGCTCCTTTCAAGAGGTAATTATTGGGGGCAAACTTAATGCTAGGTTGAATGATGCTGACCTTTGCAAGGTGCTATTGGACTATTGCAAGGACTATTTTTGTCCCATGGATCCTAGAATGGAACAATACTGTAAGTACCAGATCTTCCTAAAAATAATCAGGAATGGAAAAATAGCCCCAAATACCCAAATATCTCTGAGTTCTTAAGAAAAGAAAAAAAGGTGTTAAGAAATCAAGAATCCCGAAAAGAATTCTAGCAACTGTTTCTAAATGTGGAATATGGGCAGTTGAAAGACAATACATGCCTTACCTATGTGATTTAGCCTTACCTGCAAGTTTATGAGCAATACCCATAGGCAGGAAAAAAAAAAGCCCTTAGCAAGGCTCGCTTATTTGCATAGATCCATGAACGTTACTGTATATCTTTTAAAATTAAGCAAATGTGCAAGATTGTGTGGCATTGAACCTTTGGCATTTAAAGAGAATCTGACAACTCCAAAGTCCACAGGCATTCTGTAAAAAAATAATAATCAGGGGGTTGTTTATCAATGAAGAACCAAAGTATGTTTAGAATGCCCTTCAGGGAAATTAAACTAAAAATGCTAATAAATCAGGGGAATTGGAATTATACATAAAATGCAATAAACATGAACAAGGAAGAAACGTAGTAAGCAATGGTGTTTTGATTAGTTGGAAACTAGAAATCAAATCAATAGCATCTCTATCAACGTGGAACAGTGCTATTAGGTTTGGGAAAGAGAGGGGCATGCTGGAAAAAATAGAGACCAGAATGCTTATCCTAAATGAAAGAGTTATAGACAGGAAATGCTTTCTATCCTAAATGAAAGAGTTTTATTTTATTTATTAATTTAGTTTGTCAAACAAGTACGCGATGACAGGTATAAGTATAAACATGGACATGAACTCAGGAAATGGGTACAAATAAATGGGAACAATAGGACAGGGATGGTAGGCACACTGGTGCGCTTATGCACGCCCCTTACAGACCTCATAGGAATGAGGTGAGATCCATGCTAGACAGTTTAAGGTTAGGGTTAAGGTTTGAGAGTGTAACAACAGAGTCAGGTAGAGCATTCCAGGCATTTACCACTCTGTTGCTGAAGTTATATTTTTTGCAATTGAGGTTGGAGTGGTTAACCTTGAGTTTGTATCTATTGTGTGCCCATGTATCATTGTGGTTGAAGCTGAAGTAATCATTGACAGGTAAAACATTGTAGCAGACAATTGTGTGTACTATGCTTAGGTCAGACCTTAGTTGGAGCAATTCTGGGTCGGTGATGGCTAACCTTTTAATAGCCCACAGCAGATGTCAGCACTTAAGAGATAACAAGATAGAAAGTCCTATTCATAAGCAAATGCCTTCACCCAAGATCCAACACAGGAAAAAGCCATTAAGCCACAATAGGAATTATCCAATCCTCTTTCAGAACACAAGCTCATTCAGTGCATCACCCTCAGAAACTTCAACCAAACTTAGCTCAAGCTCCTAGCATTTTTACTTTGCCTATAGAGCCAGCTATGACCCCTACATAACCCCTACATGACACCATGGGTGTCTGGCAACAGCCAATAGAATATATGTTCTTGAACAGGAACAGGAAGCTCAAGTGCAAAGCCCAAGAGAAGGAATAAAAACCCCACAGTCTCAACTCTGCCAAAAACCCATGGGGTTCTGCTTCATCATTAAACCATCTTTCCAATCAGCCTCCATGTTTCCATTGTCTTTTTCGCAGCTTGGAACTGAACCAAATGGATTTTTTTACCCACAACCTCAAAGATAGGAAGGGGAGGATGGTGGATGACAAAAGCCCTATCTGCCAGGGTTCCAAATAACATCCAAAATTAAATTAGAGTCCAAGACAAAGCATTGCTCAAAGTTCCAATTGATGGGAAAACCCCAATCTGAAAGCTTCCCGGTTTCCCCCACCCAGTTGAACGTGCAAAGTCTTGCCCCCACACCCACAAGCCCATCCCATGGTCCAATCTCCCACTGCCACGCTGACAGCTTCCACCCATCCAGTTCCAGTCAGGTGCATAGGTGCAGAGACAAAGGATGACCTTGACTTTCTAGAAGGAACTTTTTTTTTGGCTACATAGCATCTAAGTCCATACAATTCCCCCTCCC
>JAPKID020002873.1:0-12866 GCA_026931265.2 Tropidonophis doriae
ATGCTTGAAGATTGGGTGGACTACAACTCCCATTGTTCCCTAGGCAGCATGCTTGAAGATGGGTGGACTACAGCTCCCAGCGTCCTCCAGCATGCTTGAAGATGGGTGGACTACAGCTCCCAGCATCCTCCAGCATGCTTGAAGATTAGGTGGATTGCAGCTCCCAGTGCCGCCGCCCCCCACACTATACTTGAAGATGGGAGAACTACAATTCCCAATGGTCCCTAGCCAGCATGGTGGCTGAGGAATTCTGGGAGTTGAAGTCCACACATCTTCATGCTGTCAAGTTTGAGAAAACATTACACTAGTTACTTCCTCTCCCCCCTCCCCCCCATTTTCCTTTTTCCATAATCAGCCAATATTTTTGCCCGTCTTTACAGATACACTAGTTATGTGAATTTCTATTTCTTCTGTAAACACGGCCTTTACTAAAATATGTTCGCTTCATCGAGATCTCTGGAAATTTTTAATTTTTTTTGAGAAGGGTGACAACAGGATTGCGAACTGCATTCTAGGATTTGGAAATATTGCCATTTCTTTATCAAATTTTGAAAAGGCTCATCTCCCTTGCGGAGGCACCATGAGTGGTGTGTAATATTGATACATGAAAGTAGTATATAAAATCTGATGAAAGTACAGTGTAGCCTATGCACAAAGTTGAATGACACTTAAACAGACTTTTATACTCAAACTTAGGCCACTGATGACCATTTGCAGTAGTGCATGCCAAGTTTGGTCATTTATCAGACTATTTCGTTTTCTTTGCGACGTAGCCTATGTAATTTGTGATTGTTCACTCTGTAGAGCAAATCCAGGAATCCTAATTTTGTCTCCCAAGTTAACATGTCCTGTGATTTTTAAAAAATGGATATATATCATAAATGTTTTATGCTAACCTTATATCTTCATGTGTTTATTATCTGTAAGGAATTGTATGGAATTATCTAAAGCTTCCTTGTATCCAAAGAGATTATTATGATGTCATGACTAGTTGAATAATTTTACAAGAGAACACTGATTATAATAGTTCTTTTACTGTTTATTAAGCAAAATATTGTCTTACTTTATTTTGAATTTTACTAACAGTTTTTAAAATAAAGTACAATTCTATTACCTTTCACATTAGATGGGAATTACTGAGGGGAAATCATTTATCAAGATACAATATAAAAAAGAAACTAAAAGACTAATTTCTGTTTTTTAATTACTATAATGCACCACTATTCAATCATTAAATACAATACAATAATATTTTCAAGCTTGGAAAGATTTAAGATGTATAGGCAAAATGACATGCCTTAATTTTTAAGTTTTGTACCTGATACTTGTTGTTTGCTTTTCCAACAATAAGATTTATTCACTTTACTGCACATCTGAATTTTTATCAAATGCTACAAAAAGATTTTTGCTGGACATACATGTCTAAAGGGGGGAAATCCCAATTTTGGAGAACTAAAAAAATGGTTTCCTGGTTGTAAAACAGTCTGTTTGCCCATATTCCCATCAAAGCTTGCTTATAAGGATTTAGAACGAGAAATGTGTATGTGAAATTTGAAAAGTGCATCTATGCATGGCCAAAGTTCACTATATTTCCGACCAAAGACCAAATGCCATGGGATACCTGGTCCTATAAATCATCTTGTGTTTGTAGATTACCCTAATAAAAAGAGGAAGAGGAGCAGGTGGAATCAAGACACCATGGAACAGAAGACTATCATCCCTGGCATGCCCACCGTCATCCCTCCTGGACTCACCCGTGAACAAGAAAGAGCTTACATAGGTAAATGCTGGTTCTAGTTTTTGTTCTTCCTACCAATACCGATCCAGAAGCCATTTCCAGTTATACTGTGTTTGTCTGAGGCATTTTCAGTGTGTGTTTTTGAGAACTCAGGTTATGGCAGCCTTGTCTTCCTTATTTAAATAAATGAACCTGTCTCCACTTTAAAGAGTGATTTGTGCTCCATCCCAGCTCCCTGCCCTCTTTAATTGAACCCGTGTCCTCCACAGGCATGGTAGAAGTGGCACGGTCGGCCGAGACGACGGGGATTAAAACTTGCTGACATTCACTTGCTTGGCAAACTTATTAGCAGGGTCTTTGGTTCTCTTCATGGACTCCTTGCTTAGTGGAGAACGCTTTTAAGAGTCCCTTTTCGGGCTGTTTTGGGTTGGAAAGCAAGTACCTCTGTCGCAGTGAAATATAGCAAACTAATCTAACCATGGTTCCCTTTCATTTTCTCTTGTGTGCTGATGCTAATTTTTCAAATTAAAATTGAGTCTCCAGAGTGATGAAGACCAATGAGAGGAAAGTCTTCTAACTTGTTTTGTTTTTGGTGGTTTTTTTTATATCCTCAAAATGCTGGAGAGTGGGCTCTGTTAGGTTAGCTTGGAGCTCTGAAGTCAAATGTACATAATTGCTGGGAAAGGGATACTGCTTGATTCAATGGGAATTATGATGTTGGACCTGTTAATTATGGAACAGAATGGTAACTGTTGTTGTATTGTGTAAAGGGATGAATATTGTTTTTATTTTGTGTTAGGGGATGTGATATATATATATATATATGTCAATGTCGATCAATGCCGGGCCTGAAATCAGCTAGGGTTTTCTAACGTTGATTACTATATGCAATCCTTGCCTTTATATAAAACAGGTTTCTCACAACGTACAGCTGTTTAAACTCTTATTCATTGCATTTGGGTTGCACAGCAGTTTTTTTAAAAACTCCTTTCTTTTGCATAATTCACTGAGAATTTTGAAATAAAATAAATCAGCTATCCATAGCACTACTGAAGGCTGCTCAGAAATCCGTTATAAGACTGTTATCATAATCCCTGAATTTCTGCATCTCAAGAAAATGAAAAAAAAATGTGTCATTTAATGCTGTTTTGAAAAATCAATATTCCGCTCTACACCGCAGTTGAAAAGGGGCGGTTTTCTTTACATTTCTGAAGTTGACTTTTCACTTATTTCAATGGGCTCAACACTTATTCAGTTTAATGAAGATGCGCTGTGTAAACTAATTCTGCAGAAAATAAATGCTACCGATTCAGTAAACTTAGTTTATACAAATGAATAGTCAAGCATTCTCTGGTGTTTGAGTCATTGGATTTAGAAATGTAAATTTCTAATTTATTTTCTTTTTGTAAAATTCCGTTCAGTGTGTGAATGGATAGAACTGGATCAGAATTCTCAGTCTATGCGGAGATAGGAGTGCCATCCTTCGTTTACTGAAGTGTTCAAGATGGGCTTGGCAGTCCCCAGTTCAGATAATTAATGGGATGGTGGGGTGTGCCTGTCAATAGCCCTACCAAGCAAAGGTCCATGCGCATCCACAAGAATTCAGGGGCAGATCTGTAAGAGTCTCCTGATACATGAAACTGGGTACAACGGGATAATGTATCATTTGGCACTATTAATAGCAGATATGAAATATCATCTCAGTTTAATAGTGCACAATTCCCCTAAAGAGAGAGCAGTTGTGAAAAATCCCAGACTCTTCAGAAGGAAAGAGTTTATAAAATGTTTGAGATTATGAACATTTAGAAATAGTACAAAATGCATACTTTGTGGAGTTGTCTGTGTTCTTGAAATATAATGGATCAAAGGAAATGAAACCACTTGTAACAGAATCTGAAACAGAGCCAAGCGCTTGTACAGGTTCTGAAACAGGAATGCCTGGCCTCTGAATTTTAGGCTCTATATTTTGATTCTTGGAAATAAATTCTCTTTTCACTTCAGCGTATTCTGAGCCTTCTTCACCTTGAGACAAATTACCAAAAATATTTTTTCTGCCTTCCAATAAATGATAACGTTTGATCTTACCCCTTGTTGCACTTCTTCTTACATTTAACAATAGATGAAAGTGGTTTTTTGACTCGATAAAATGTGCATATGCCTAAACATTAATACGTAACTCTAGATCCATATCCTTTACTGCCAGTATTTCTGTTTGAGCATGAAAATAAAAGTTGATTTGGAATGACAGATCAATTCAGAGTTATTTGCTGTGTGATTTTATAGAGACACTTTCTGATTAGTAAAAAAAAACCCTTCTGTATATAGGCTTTGTTTTATGAAAATCAGAAACTAATGAATTTTCTTGCTTTGCATCTTTATAGCCCATCCTTTCTGTTTTGAAAGGTACCCTGCTAGCTTTGAAAATAAGTGAAAAGATAATGAAAAGCCAACAAAATAACCAGTAAAGGAAAAGAATGAAAAATGTTGATAGACCACAGTTGGGTTAGTTAATATAATCTCCTAAAAGCTTACAAGTGTTCTACTCTTGTATTCCTGCATCTGTAATGTAGGGTTGGAAATGGATTCCTTAATGCCTACTATTCTGCCCTGCCTGATTTAACTTTAAAAAAAAAAGTTAAATTAAAAAGTGTGTGCAGGAAAGATTTGCCCCAAGCCTGAGTGTTTACTTTGAACAGTATCCTTGGGCTCCACATAAGCCATCTAGCCCACTTCTTTTTTTAAGAGTGCCCAGAAAGAAGCAAAGGGAGTTTAAAAACAGCAACCCCTCAACGTTTCTGAGTCCATGGACCCCCAGGGAGGGGGAATGGGCTCACACACATGCCTGCACCAGTTCAGTCTGGTAGTGGGCTACATACTGCAGATTGGGAACCCCTGGTTTAAAGTATTTTGGGATAGTAGGGGTTAGCCTTGCTAGCTTCCTGACTGGTAAATTAGTATTTTCTGATTGGCTGTACCACCACCACCCGCCCCCCAAAAGCCATTTCAAATATGCTTACCATCCCAGTGATATACTGGAAGAACTCTTCTAAGAGCCAGTCGTGTTTCCCCAGTTTTTATCCCTGTAGAAAAGGGATCTTGGTACAGGTGTGCGTGGAATGGAAAATGTTTTCTTCTGAACTTAAAACCACCCCATTGTTTGCCACAAATTGCAGGTTGTCCTTGACTTAATGGAGCCTGCCCATTACAGTCGTAAGTTGTGACTGTCATAAAACAGGTCGCCACCGTGTGACTGGGCCCGTGTTTATGATCTTTCTTGCACTTCCTTGTAAAGTGACTGCCACCTCTGTAAAAGCAAACTTTGGCTGTTTTTGCCCAAGCCAGAAGTATAAACACCAGTTTTCAGTAAAAACATGAAACCACAGTCACACGCTTGAGAAGTAGGTACCGTATAGATGATGGCATTACTCCCTCTTCCATATTCTTCTGTCCATGTGACAATGGGTGTACCTTTGCTTCGTGGTGCTTTAGTTTGTGGCCTCCAAATTAAATCCACAGGTAAATGCTAGTGGGCCCTGACCAAAAGCCACTTTCCATCAAGAAATTTAAGGACTGTGGCTCTGTCTTGCTGCTCTTCATTAGTCGAGGTCATGTTAGATGTCTTGCACTCTGATTAAAATGTTATATTACGGATCCATTTTTAAAAAGTAACTAAATATCTGACATTTATTAGTCCTGCCTTTAGGTGTTCGTTGCTCTATGCAGAATTGGATAACCAACAAGTGAAACAAAGCATGTTAAGATGTTGCATACCTGTGTATTTTAGTGTTTACTGATACAGGCACAAGAGTTAACCAAATCATTTTAGTATTTATGAGTTAGGAGAAACAAGACCTGTAAACTAGAATCCCCCCACATATGATTCCAGTATGAATTGTAGCTGCAATGCGCATAAGGCACTGAGGGTTAATCTGATGTAAAAGAGTAAGAATTAATGATATTTTAATTCCTATGGAAACCTGTCAGCAAGTTACAGCAAGTTAAAATGGTTATTTTTCAGTGTCAGACTCAATCAAAAACTTCCTTTTTTAAAAAAAATCTTGCAATGAATGTCTTGCTTTCTGACGAATAATTGTTTTTTTAAGACTTGCTTAGAAATAAAAAGGGCCGTTTCTGGATTCCTGGTAAACTTATTTGGCTGACATAACCATTGTAAGATCTCCTCATTCTTATGTTGATGTTAATCAGTCATCCCTTGCAAAAATTCTCCAGTTCTTCATGTTTTGATGTTGAGATTTCAGATGTTTTTTGGTAACATTGTCTTTTTTTCCATCCTTTTTTCTTTCCTAACCTGGTTTCTTCCAGTGCAACTGCAGATAGAAGACCTGACTCGTAAACTGCGCACAGGAGACCTGGGCATCCCCCCTAACCCTGAGGACAGGTTGGGAAAACAGTTTTAACCAGCTGACAGTAACACTTTTTACCTTTTTCAATAAATTTTTGGTGGCATCATAATGTCAATTCAATGAAGTTCCTTCCTAATGAAATCCCTTCAGTGATCTGACTTGACAGATGGTAGCCAAGATCTGACTGGTAGGGAACATGTGAAACCAGACCCAGAAAGAGATCAGGTTTCCTCTTCGATGTGGGGTTGTTGATAAGCCTGCGTAGGCTGTCATGCTTAACCTGAAAGTGGGGGGCAGGGGAAACGCATGGTGGCCAACTCATCTTAACATGTGCAGTACTGGTCCTGGCAGCGTCCAGAGGTCTTTCTCACAGGTTCACGCTGAGGAATTCTCAGCCCAGTCGGGGGAACTTTTTCTGACCGCTGATTTTGCAGTATTGCAGTGGTGGCTGAGGGGCGTGCACTAACCATTCTCTTTGGTAACAGCTACTACATAGCAGTGGCCAGTATCTTGCGGTCTGTGCACAGAATTGGACACCTGTGGTCTTGCTGGGATCAAAGGTCATCCCTAAATAAATAAATAACATGCACATGGTTTCATTTCCCCCCCAAAAAATTGGCTTATTAAAAAAAATAATTATCAACAGGTGTAAGCTGGGAGTTGTGTTTTAGCCACCTGACCCAACTTGCAAGCCAGTATTTAATGGTTTAAAAATGGGAATATTGGAAGAAAGCCTTTCCTTAAATTTAGCCCATCTGAAATGGCAATTTGGAGGTATAAATAGAAAGTGAGGCTGCTAAAACTTTTGGGTGCCTTGCAAGACAGTTTTAAATGCTAGCTCTTGAGATATTTTATTGCCTGTTACAAAGAGCTGCGAAATGCCCTTTTGACTTGCTTTTTTAATCATAATAATGGGATTTAGATTTAAACATAATCGGTGAACTTCATGGTGGGACTAGATTGCTGTTCTTTTTATGTTTATAAGAATGAAATGGGGTGGTTGGTTTTAATGTAATAAGTGAATGAAAAAGTTAATGCAAAACAAGGGGTTATTGTTACTCTTTTTATATTTATATTTATATACACATATATAAGATGTTTGTTGAATAATGTTTCTTCGGATGAGACCATATTGGTTAAAAGATTTGATCCCTCTTTTCATTTATTAAAAATGAATTGTTTTATATACTTGCAAAAGGGCAGCTGTTATTATTGGAAATGTGAAACTATTAGGTATATAATAAGCTTGAAACTCATAAGGTTTAATCAATTTATTTCATGTCTGCATGTGTCTTTTAAAATTATTAATTTAGCGAACAAGGTATTTTTTAAAAAAGAAACTGGCTAGCAATTGTGGATGAGGGACAATGTTCGCCTTTTGGGTTGGTTAGGCCAATTTGGGTCCTAGTAACAGAAGTGTAATTTAGACATGATCACTCCTTACCAAACCTGACAATTTTATTTCATATTCTTGTGTTGACGATTCACTTCAGGCTGAGAAGACATGGGGATCAACTGGCTGTAATCAATCACTTAACCAGCTAGAAAAGAGAGATTGTCTAACTAAAAAAATCACAGGGTTTAGATTCTCATTATTTGAAGGATGTATTTTTTTTTAACATAACATGACCAACATCTCTTCCCTTCTTGCAGCTGATTCTAAATTTTTATTGGAGTATGTTTTGGGGAGGGGGAGGGGAGGAAAGATCCATAAATCTTAACCAGAATTCTAGAGGTGTGGTTTAATAAATAAACCATAAGCCCAGCTGTGGTAAAAAAAATAATAATAATTTGATTTTTAACTGCAACGTTTTCCTTGGTTAAAACCTCTGCTCTCTGGGTACCTGAACCCCCATGGAGAAAGCAGGTCTGTCTCTAATGGTTTGAAAGGCCCAGACGGTGGCATGAGAAGGGTACATCTGCTCCATTTGTACCTTAAGCATTTCCTGACTCTTAAACCCCGTAATAAACAGCTTCATTTGGTCTCGATGCAGCAGCCGAAGGTAAAGCCAGCACAGGAAACATCCACCCTTTTCACGTGGTGCCAGTTGAATAGGCTTAATCTATTATTGCCAGCAAGAATTCGATAGAAGCCTAACCTGTCTTGTTGCTTCCTGATGTTTAAAACAAAACAGAAACAGAAACAAACAAACAAAAAACAGTCCAAAGTTAACCTGAATAATTCTTCATTGATTTATCTCCTGCGGCAGGGTTCTTTCTAATGTATGGCTCCGTGGAATAATGAAGTTGGAAAGTTTGTTCTCTGTGTGAATCAACTTTCTCCATCTTCCCTGCCCCTTCCCCTTTTTTAATAGGCACACTCATGGCAGAGCTGTTGTCATGGCTAGGTCTGACCCTGTTTTCCTTCCTTCTCCCCAGTAAACCCCCCCCCCCCACCCCCACCCAGATTTTCCCCTTCTGGCGTTGGCTTGCCATTAACTGCCTTCTCCATGTCACATTAATGGATTTGAAAATTTTACGCCTTCCTTTTCCTGTGGTCTCTTTTTAATTTTTTATTTTTTCTGAGTGGCACTAGAGTTGAGGTGAGCCAGTACTTAATAGGTGGCCTTGAATGCTTGGTCTCCCGTGAGAAGTCACTGGATGTTGTTCCCCCGCAGGTCGCCTTCCCCCGAGCCCATTTACAATAGCGAGGGGAAGCGCTTGAACACCCGGGAATTCCGCACGCGAAAGAAGCTCGAAGAGGAGAGGCACAATCTGATAACGGAGATGGTGGCTCTCAATCCAGACTTCAAGCCACCGGCTGATTACAAACCTCCAGCAACTCGGGTGAGCGATAAGGTGATGATTCCGCAGGATGAATATCCTGAGATTAACTTTGTTGGGCTTCTGATTGGACCCAGGGGTAACACACTGAAAAACATAGAGAAAGAGTGCAATGCCAAGATCATGATCAGGGGTAAAGGATCCGTGAAAGAAGGAAAGGTCGGGCGGAAAGATGGACAGATGTTGCCCGGTGAAGATGAGCCACTGCATGCTTTGGTCACGGCCAACACGATGGAGAATGTGAAGAAGGCTGTGGAACAGGTAGGCCCCCATTTTGATCGAATGTCAGTCCCTTGTATGATCTTCCAGAAGAATAAGAGTAGAACGCAATAGAATAAAGCTTGATTGTCCCTTTAAAGGTCCACTAACCAGCAATTCCTTCTACAATTCATTTCCTTGCATTCAGCTCTCAAAAGATAACCATTATGCAGATACCCCACATACACAGATAGGACCCAGAGAAACATCATGGGGTCCCCACCCCCAAGGGAAAGTTGCTCTGAGGAGGGTCTGTAGTGTGGCAGAAAAGGTAGCACAAATTAAGGCTTTTCCTGGAATGCCTGTCAAATTATTGGTAGGTTTGGAGGCAAGAAATGATTGGCTTACTCTTAGATAGATTCTTGAGCCCATCCCCTTTCCAACTGGGTGGGGAGCAGCGTTCTTGGCCTGGAATGCACAGCTCTATTTCCCCCAAAGGAAGACTCTTGAGAGCTGCTCGGTCCTTTTCTGGAAACATGTCCCAGCTCTGGCAATCCCCAGTGTTGTTGAGAAGACTGGTGACACAGTTTAGTTTCGTTTAGTTTATTGTCATTGCACACCGTACAACAAAATTAAATGCCATCTTCAATGTACATTATTATAAAAACACAAACACACATCCTTCACATGCTATTGAATTGAAGTTAAAAACCCAATATTGCATTAATATTGCACTATACCGTAGAATTCAATATAGTTACTGTCCCTGGGATAGAAGCTGTTTTTCAGCCTATTTGTCCTTGGTTTTTATTGCCCTGTACCGGCTGCCAGATGGTAATAGTTGAAAAAAATAAAGGATGCCCAGGAGGAGATGGATCTTTAAAGATGTTTTGAACTCTCTTAAGGCAGCAGGAACTATAGAGCTCTTCCAAAGAGGAGAGAGGGCAACCCATGACCCTCTGGGCAATGATGTTGACCCTCTGGAGCGCTGTCCTATCCGCCCCTGTGCAGTTGGCAAACCAGACACAGGGGCAAGTTATAATACCCTCTATGGTGCAGCGGTAGAAGGCCACCAATTTTTTCATTCATTTGTTGTTTTCCTGAGAAGTCTCGGGTCGTATAATCCCTGCTGGGGCCTTTTGACCAGGGCTGCAATGTGAGGCCCCAGGTCAAGTCCCCTTTTATGACGACACCCAGAAACTTAAAACTGGCCACTTGCGCCACTTGGTCTCCATTGCTAAGCAAGATGTCTGATCTATTCCTCCTATAGTCCACTAACCAATTTCATTGTAATTTTAGTACAATGACAATAAAATTATTATTATTATTATTATTATAAGCTACTTGATCTTATTGGGGTTGGTGCTCTTAGAGGCAGTTGGTGCTCAGAGAGGGAAGGCAGAAACAACGGAGGCCTTTTGTCTCCCCCAGATCAGGAACATTCTGAAGCAAGGCATTGAGACCCCCGAGGATCAGAACGACCTGCGCAAGATGCAGCTGCGGGAGCTGGCACGTCTCAACGGGACATTGCGGGAAGACGACAACAGGATTCTGCGTCCGTGGCAAAACACGGAGACGCGCAGCATCACCAATACCACCGTGTGCACCAAATGCGGAGGAGCTGGGCACATAGCATCAGATTGCAAATTTGCCCGGTAAGCCTCTGAAGTCTTTTTTTTTTCACCCGTCTCTTGGCTTCTACTTGTGCCGAATTGCAGTGCCCGTTCTCCCTTGTCATGAGCATAACGGCGAGTGGAGCATCTGCCCAACATCCTCCATTCCCCTTGGAGGAATCCACTCAAGGCCTCTGTGATTTGGGGGCGCTCATTATTTCCCCCACGGCATTGGTGTGTTTGTCAGCCATCCAAGGCAAACCAGACAGGAAGCGCAACCCACACGAGCCCTTTATTGTAAGGCTACATTAACAGAACCGTGCAAGTCTGAAGATTGCAGACTGCCCGCTGCTACTTTTAACCGCCTGATCCATTAGGGGCCGGTCCTGTCAACCGTCCATTGGCTCAACCAGTAAAGGAAACTCCCAGGACATTTTTTTTTACTAAGAGTAATAACTTTACTGAAGGTTCCATAGGGGTAGAGAAGTTGAAAAGCCAATTCTGACAGTTTCGCGCGCAAACAGCATAGGGAAACTTCCTGCGCCGTCTATTCATCTAGCCAACCGGTTCACTTTTGGGGGGGGGAACTGTCTCTCCACCAGGGACTTTCCCAGCTGATGACTGGATTTGTCTCACACTTACGTCTCCCCGATGCCTCCCCCTACATTCTGGTGCCTTCTCCCTGCCCCCTCCCGTTGTTGTTGCTGCTGTCTGGTTGTGAGCAGGGTTTTTCGTAGCGAGCCAACCATGCCAGGTCCTTTCTACGTTTGTGACACTTAAGCTGCTGGGGGCTCCTGCCTCCCTTCTCTAATCGCATCCCAGGCAGCATCTCTTTCCCCCAGGGCCATCTGCGCCTTTTAGTACGTTGCGCGTGACATGAAAGCATGGTTTTCTCTGGACAGGCCTGGCGATCCCCAGTCGGCACAAGACAAAGCCCGCATGGACAAGGAATATTTGTCTCTGATGGCTGAACTGGGAGAAGCGCCGGTCCCAGCTTCCGTGGGATCCTCTTCCGGACCGTCGAACCCTCCCCTGCCCAGCGGCCCCAGGCCATCAGGGCCAGGAAACAGCCAGCCGCCTCCTAACCGTCCGCCCTGGATGAATTCCAGCCCTTCAGAAAGCCGGCCCTTCCACAACATGCACGGGGGGAGTGGGAGCAGCGCCAGCAGCAGCAGCGGGGGACCCACCGGCCCTAGCGGCCCCCACAATTTCCCTCACCCCATGACGAGCATGGGAGGACATGGGGGTCACCCCATGCAGCACAACCCCAGCGGCCCCCCGCCTTGGATGCAGCCTCACAACCCCCCCATGAACCAGGGACCACATCCCCACGGGCCCCCTGGCCACCACCACATGGTACATGGGCAATGCGCCAGTGGGCTCTGGGGCCTATTGCCTCCAAGGAAAAGGTATGATGCTGCCTCCGATGGGTATGATGCCTCCTCCGCCCCCTCCGCCCAGTGGCCAGCCTCCCCCACCACCCTCTGGTCCTCTCCCCCCATGGCAGCAGCAGCAACAACAGCAGCAGCCGCCACCCCCGCCTCCCAGCAGCAGTACTCCCTTGCCATGGCAGCAAAGTGAGTAAGAGCACTTCTTTGAATTTTCACTCCCTCTGTCGCTGTCCCGCTAGGGGGCCTCTCGGGAGGGGGTCCCCCTTGCCCCCTCCCCTTGATTATACCCACCTCCTGCCTGCAGAAAGCTGACGCCATCGGATCTCTGGGGTGCCTTTCTCAGGCCCCAGGGCAGCTTCCCCAGAGCCTAGTAGTTGCGCCGCCACTCAGGCAGGACGAGTCTGGCGCTTAGGCCGCGGGGCGTGGAGGGGCGGGAGGTGGCGGGGATGAGGCACCCTGTCGTACCTGCCTAAAAGGTCCGTCTTTCAATGGATGAACCTTTCTGTTGATCGGCCTTGCACCGCCAGACATTTCCCTCTCTAGCGGGACGTGGGATTCCACTCCCCCCTTCCCACCCTCCCCCCGGATCTGACCGCGGGCTCTTTTCGCTTCCAGATACGACGACCACCACGAGCGCTGGCACCGGGGGCCTCCCGCCATGGCAGCAGCAGCAGGGGGCGGGGGCAGCAACTTCTACGGGGGCCCCTCAGATGCAAGGCAGCCCCTCCATGGTGCCTTTGCCTCCCGGGGTCCAGCCTCCGCTGCCCCCCGGGGCCCC
>JAPKID020002874.1:0-12866 GCA_026931265.2 Tropidonophis doriae
GCCTGATGGGCGGGGCTTAGTGAGTGGGGGGAGATTCGACAAGGGGGAGAACTCGGCCTTTCGGCCATGAATCGAATAAATCTGACAGGACGGATTCCTGACCGAAGGGGTGAAAGTGGGGAAGCCCGAAAGGGTTGCCCTTCTTGTCGAGAAGAGGCCGACTCGAGGCTTGGCTCCCTCTTTCTTAAAGGCTGGTGGTGGAGGAGGAGGAGGCAGCCTCCGGGAGTGCTTTCTTTCCGCCTTGTTTTTATTCCCTCCCTCCCTGGCGTTTACTAAGTAGCCGATGATTCTTCCACAGAGCGAACGGCGCTCTTTAACTTCATGATTCTCCTGGTTGCCGTAGTAGAGTCTCTGCAAAATAAAATAAAATCAGGGCAACCACTAAAACTTCAGTGAACATCTGGATTTTGACAACCAAGTCCTGGCGCTTCTGTTGAGATCTGTGTCCATTTAGAAAATTGGCTCTTCCTCCCATTCTTCTTTCCTCAGGGGTGAACTAACGGTTAGACTACATCCGGGCATCTCTCGTTTCGGGCCAGTTACAGTCTTAAAATACAAGTTTGGGGAGTTGTGTGTGCGCGCGCCCACTCTACATCATCTCTCCTTTTGTAGAATTTCAGTCGGTTAAATTGAGTGCTGTTCAAGTATTTTCATTTCTATATTTGAACGCCAGCATCTCCTTTACACACACACACACACACACACACACACACACGAAATGCACTACCATTTCACTTTAGTAGGTTATAACCGTCTTTGCCTTCACTATATCAAATCAGATTCACATACTAATGCTGAGTATTACAGAATCACTTTCTAAAGCAGAAAGATTTGTTTCTTAAGTGTATCCATTTGGGGTGGAGGTGGTCTGTTTTGAGTAGCGGAGCTTCTGCTGATTGCATGGATACTATTCATGTGGTTTTCTTGGCATGGTAGAGAAGTAGTGCCATTCTCTTTGACCAGGATTTTTTCCCAATTTCTCAATCTAGCCTATAGATTTTAGGTTTAGGTTTATTAGCTTTTTATACCACCCTACTCCAGAAGGACTCAGGATTTTAGATTTCCTGTTTCGGTTCAGATTGTAACCAAGCCTGCCTTGTTTAGTTTCCATGCACAGACAATCAGATGCTATTGATGAGATACCAGCACACATATAAAAGATGAAAAATTTTCTTTCTGAAATAATGTTTTATGAAATCGTCTAAACTTAAGATTGCATAGAAAGACCAAGAGAGCCAGTTGGGTGTAGTGGTTAAGACACCACACTGGAAACTGAGAAGACTGACTAGGATTCTCAGTCCTAGGAAAAAAGTAGTAGCAAGCCACCTCTGAAATCTTGTCAAGAAAAGTACAGGAACTAATTCAGGCAATTGTCAGAAGTCAACGGTGACTCAAAGGCAAAGGAAAAAAAAAGACCAAGCATGAAACATTCGAGTGTAAATTTGAAAGCCACTGAATTCTATAAGTGTATCTTATAGATTAGTTCTTGAGTATTACTGCAATTCAGATGTACAAAATAAAACACTTGAAAAAGCAGGATTTCCTCACCAAATCATTTCAGATTGAGTAAATATTTTCTCTGCAGTTTTTTAAAAAAATATTCATTGCTTTATTTTAAATTTGATTTTTGATTTGATTGTTGTTCTTTTATGTTGCCTAGAAATAGCTTAGAAATCTTATTCTCCTAATGCAGTATTTCTTAACATTTTTCTTCTCAGGATTCTTTCCCTTTTAAAAATGCTGAGGACCCCAAAGGAGCTTTGTTTGTATTTATCAATGTTTTCTGTAATAAAAATTAAAAATAGCTGTTACTAATGCTTTTCATGATTGTTTGAGGGGATTTTAATATTGCATTCTTTTTTTAACATAGGCTGAAAACTAATTTTGATTTCCAGGAGCCCTGAAAAGTCTTGAGGGACCTCCTCAGACCACCCTTTGAGAATCACTGTTCTAATGGTTTATATTTGAATTATAAGATTAATGCATACTAACTTCAGTGACTAAAACCATTGCTGTTCAGAAGTTGGTACTATGCTTGGTTTCTTTCTTGTTCTATAAAATAAGGATACTTACATTCTTTTTGGTAAGTTTTATATATTGTACAAAAATGAAAACTATCCACCCCTCCAACAACAGCAAGGATAAACCGATACGTAAAATATCTACAAATATTAGAGAAATTGGTTCTCAAATTGTGGTCTTTAACTTTCTAGTTTTTTATTTATCACATATGCTTATCTCCATAACTGTCAAGACATAGAATGGTAAATACAGAACATATGCTAGCAAATCAGAAATTGGAATGTTCATGGTAAAACAAGGAGATGACATATCAAAATAGCTAAATTTCAAGCAGAGTAAGAAACAGTAAACCTAAGTAATAATCTTTGGTTGATTATCCCTGTTTAATTCCCAAATACACTATCTTCAGCACTTCCTGAAGACTACCAAGAGAGGGTTAATATAGCTTAAGTGGGAACAATTCCAAGCATAGAGGTGATTACAGAAAGCAATGACTTAATTTACAAAAGTGGGGAACCACCCATGGTTTATCCCAGTATGAATGGGTAAGTAAGCCATAATATGGTTTATTTGGTTTGTCACAATGGATTGGCTTATTCAAGAAATAAAGGAATGTTGCATAACTTCTTTCATCTTGAGGGTCATACCAAATTTAATAGAGTACAAAGTACCAAGCTCCAAATGTGCTTCAAATTTAGACATCCACAAGATTCACAGCTTTCATCAAAATGCTGAGAGCGTTGTTCTGCATTGTGGTACGAGCTTTTTTTCATTGAATACTTGGGTTCACCATGATGACATTCTGCTATCACAAAGCTAGTGTCATGGTGTAACATTTAAGTTGTCATTTAACCAATGAGAGTGGAAGTGGGACTGCGTTTTTTGAGAAGTGGGTTCAGGGTTTTAATATATAGCTAGTAGCTTGTCCAGATGTCCAGATACTTATTTCCCACATTTACTCTTGAAATAATTATTACAGGTTGCTAATGTTACCCATATCAGCAAGCATTTATTCATCCACTCACCTTCTATTCAAAGAAGTAATAAACCAAAAAAGTTTGTAGCAAAAAGGAATAAATGAACACATCAGAAATAGCAGTGTTTTACAAACAGTGGAAGAAGATTTAAGATTCAACTCTTGCCTTGAAATAGGTATTCTTGACCAAGGAATGTTCAAAGAAGAATGCATAGACTGCTTAAAACCATTTCATCGCAATTTATTTAAAAGTTCAGTTATATTTTCTGTAACTTGGATTATAATTACATGGGTTTATGACAGTGTCAGTTTATAGGTACCTGAGATATTTACATTAATATTGTTTTTCTAACCGTGCTCATCAATTTTACTGTGCATTTCATGATGGACTATGGGTTTAAGTGTTACATACTTAATATTCATTAGTCATAATTATTATGAATAATTGCTCTTTCAGGTAACGTGCCCAGGTGTTGCACTGAAATCCAGAGAAGATGTCTATGTCAGTGCATGTATTTTTGGACAGCATAAGAAAACTTCATGTGTTCGTGCAATATTTCCCTTGATATTTAATGAGAAATTAATGTTTGAAAAAGTAGGTACTTACAATATCATGGCTAAAATTTAACATATAACTCATATCCAAGCACTTCATTTGCCACATTCTTATAAATATTTCTGTAATATTTCATTTTCAGCTCACTTTATTTTTGAATTAATACTTATGTAACTATTAATATTTATATATTATAGGTTTGCCTGTATTTTTTATTTTAAAGGTATATATGTTTTTTTAATAGCTGAGAGTATTGTTTATGGAAGAAATGCAGTATGAATTATACAGGGATATAGATATTGACCACTTACATTCTATTTGTAGAAATAACAATTCATTTCTACAGTCCCTGAATGGCATGAGTGAACTATAGTATAAACTATTTGGAAAGAAAAGAAAACTTTTGTGAATATTCATATAGCAAATCTTTATAGACATGGCTTTATAAGACACTCTATGCATTATGCTTTATGTTTACTAAATAGAAATATTTTTCTGGCAGTCTTGATTTATTTATTGTTCCTTAAATTGCAATGTATATTTTTGCCTGAATAAAAATTTTCATCAGCATGGAACCATCAACTGTAGATGTGGCTATTGCATATAAATGGATAGTGTCAACATCAGAAACCACAGGGAAACTATGGGATTGTTTGTGTTTGGATTTAAATTGTGCATTTTAAAGTAAAAGTTCTTTAAAAATCTGTTCCGTGAAGCTTACATTTTTCCCCAATTTGTGTAATCCCTCCTATGTTAGTATATTAATTGTTTCAGCAGGCCTCATTTTGTGATGGTACCTGATTATGACACTGTAGTAAATAAAGCATTTTCTCACTTTTTCAATACAGTACAGAATTGTAAATCTTGACATAACTGCATCATGATCTTAACAGACCTTCCAGCCTTGCTTTTTGGGTTTATACTGGGTTCATAATTAAGGTCAAACCTTAATTATGGTATCTTAAATTTGTCCCTACTGAACAAGTTCTACTCAGTTTATTGGGACTAATTCTGAGTTGGTTATACTGGCCTGGAAATCCATGTTCTTAAACTTAGCAGGACTTACTTCTGAGTAGATATATATTGAATGAAATTTAACTCTGACAGAATAAATATGTGATGGTCCATCATTTACTAGAACGAAAGCAAATAACTGCTTTCTAACACGGTGGGTATGCTTTTCCAGGTTGAAAGTAAGAGACTTACACCTATTATTTATGGCAATTTTTAATTTACAAGTCAAAGACAATACCAATACAGTTCAAAAGTCAACAGAAAAAATACCTGCTTCTTAGAAAAAAGATTCTATTGCAGTGACAAGTTGTTGATGTTTGACTGTTTATTCTTTTAAAAGAACTTACTACTCTAAATTATTATAGTGATCATATTTATTAAATATCCTCAGGATTGTTTTAGCAGAATTGTTCCATTTCATTTTCTAAAACTTTCATTTTAGGTATATACTGATGTAGTTGACCCAGGAGATCTTGTTGAACTTTTTGAAAGTAGGTTTTTGGATTTTTGTTTTTTGATTACTTTTTATTTCATGTACACATTATTTTACAGTATACAACATCAAAAATCAATTGGCAATTTCAGAAGATGTTGAGTCTTAGTATGAAATGCACTAATTTTTTTCTCTAAAATAATGGAAATTCAAATTAAACTATTAAAAATAAAAAATAAATGATTTCATTGGAATAGCTCAATGTTTTTAGATGATTATATATATCACTAGAACTATTTTGTATATTTTCTAGGAACATCTGCTACTTTTAAATAACTAAAGCTTTCATGATTTTAGAGGTTTGTCAGAAGCCCCTTTCCATTTCCTCAGTATTCTTAAATAACAAAAGGATAATTAGAAAGAGAATGATAGGATTTAAGACAATTACCGTATAGCATATTCCGGTTCATTTTTTTTATTTGTTAAGATCCTCATCAATTTGTTTTTTAGCAAAGGGCTTAAAAATAGGTCTGAGTCTAGTTAGTATTAAATTAGAAGACTTTCTGCAGATACCATGTAATTTACTTTGAGTATCATTATGACTGAAATATTGGATACAGGTGTACTAATTAAATACTGAGCTTTGCATCATACTCCCTCAGAAGTAAGTTCCACTAAGTTTTCAAACAGTGATACACAAAATCACAGTCAAAGTAAAGAAATTATTAGACCTGATTTGAGCTGGAAAAACTTGAAAGCAAAAACATTTACCTACCACCTGAATTATGCCATTTTATGTATTAAAAACAGCTAAACTGAGAAATTAGGTCCATGTGCTTACTGAGTAGTGATGAGAAAAACTATATTATTATTTAGAATGTGGTATACATCTATCTACTGAGCAAACTACTTAGCTCCACTCAATACAGAACATTCTCCAACTCCAATCATGATTCTCCATGGTCTCATATTTTAGTCCTGGCAAGACAGGGGGTAATTTTGAGGTAAAGAAAGAGAGGACTTTGGTCCACAGATCAAATATCAGTTGTGTTTCCAATTTCTAAGAATAAACTGAGACCTGCAGCTTTCAGTATGATTTCATAGCTTATTGGAAAATGCTTTGGGTCTTTATCTCTACCTAATGTAGGGTAGGAAATATCTCAACAATCAGGAAAAGAGCATTCCTCCTTGAAAAAAAAATACGTAAAGGATTGTACTTCAAGAGTAACAATAAACTGGCATTTAAATCATCTGATTCACGATAAGCTCATTTTCTGGTCAGTAAATCCAATTTACAGGTTAGAAGCTAAACTCTGCCATCTGTCTCTGTCTTTCTCTCTCTGTCTCTCTCTTTCAGAAACCAGTAGATGCACATGATAATAACAAACACAATAAATTTATTTATTTGTATTTATTCATCTAGGTACAAATTTAGAGATAAACTGATTTTTTAAAATGTTATCAAAATGATTTCTGATTATAATTTCCCTCTTTTTTTAGCTGATACATCAGTGGTTCAGTTAATACAAACTGTTCCTCCAGGTATAGTATCAATATTTTCATAAATCAACACAGTTCTATGGTAAATTTCTGTATATAACAATTTATTCCATACAATATAGTTCTTCAGAAAATGTTTTTAGGAAACAACTTGTGCCCATCAATAGATACTAGCTCAAAACTTGTATTTATTCTTCAGTACAATCTCTGTACATAGATTTTATCGTGATCAATATCCTACAGTTTTTCAAATATGTATGCAAATTTTATTCTATATTTGAAACAACTTATTTGAATGTAGCGCCCAAGAAGAAGTGCTGATCAAAGTGTAGAGAACAGTAATTATAACCATAATCTCTTTGCAGTATTAAGGTAATTTGTTCTGCAGTTATTCACTTTTGACTTTCAAATGAATTAAATAGAATAGAAATATGAACACTCCTTTACAGTTTCCTTGATTTCTTGTGCATAAATTTGGATCCATAATTTTAAGTACGTTTTTTGAATTACTGCACAAAAATGTTGAACTTTACAATTTTGGTTGATAATGTTAGCTCCGCTTAATAATTTTGTTTTCTTTATTGCATTTCAAAAAGCCTTGATTTTTAAGAACCCTTATTTTCATTAATTTCTACATTGTTGGTGAATTCCAAAATCAAAATAATATGTTTAATATTTTACTTCCACCAAAGAAAGCCATATTTATTGTTGACCTTGGATTTCATCATAAAAAAATATTAAGATAGTTTTTGATTCCATTTTGGATTAGTACTATCATAAGGTTTTATAATCTAGTGAGATATTGCTCCATGGCATTAGCAGGCAAAGATGAGATTTCATATATTCTGCTGGGATCAAGGGATTCTAAACATTCTTAGCTTTGTTGTATCAGTCTCTTTTTGTATGCTTCAATGGCTGCATCTCTGTATGTGTAAACATGTAGTTACTGTTTTTCAATTAAAACATATAATTCACTTTCAGTGGGTGAAATTTTGTCCAGATATGAAGAAAATACAAGAGGTTTCCTTTTTCCTGTTCCTAAGTTTACCCATCAACCACGAAATTCAGTTCGTGAGGTTTTAATGAAAAAGGCCTATGATTTTACAGTAAGTGCGCTTTAATATAACACATCACAAGTACACAAGAACCATTATAACTGTTGATCTATATTTTGGGTTTATTTGACATATTTATTAATGAGTAATAATTTAGAACCATTTGTATTTTTTATTATTTATAATGAAATTTATCCGGACTCAGAAAATAATCATGGTCATTCATAGATAGTGCTTGGATGGGAGAATATCAGGGAATCCCAGAGCTATAAGGGAAGAAAAAAAATATTGAAAATTGCAAATGCAAATAATTATGGCCCAGTAGGCAAGATATTATTTATTTATTTTCCTGTTCTCTGTTGGAAAACTAGTCTTTTCCCCCCTTGAAATAAACTTACTTCCTTCTTCTTGCTCACATTAAATTAATTTGATATGTATTGCTAAATCAGTGAGTTGTGATGTACTTTTATATTTGTATTTCTCCTTTGTTTTTACTATGACACACTGTAAAGAGCAAAGTGAAGTATCATAGCTTACAATCAGATATGTGTTTTGAATTGAAAAAACTCAAATTCAAAACCTACTATCTTTGGGCCAAAGGATCATTAACAAGATAAAATAGTTCTCTTAGCATCCCAGAAATCTTCAGAGTAAATATGTAGTAGTGGGCTTGATGAATAAGCCATATGATTAGGTATAAATCAGGAAGACAAGACTTTCCCTGCTATATACTTATTTCCATGATATTCGTGAATCAGAAATTTAATTCTTTGTAACTACATTGACTCTATCTTTTATGAATTCTAACATTTCCTTCTTTCTTTACATAAGCTTTGGGTAAAGATACTATGCTCATGTTCAAGAAGGGAAGTGCAGCACACTTTATTGCCATTTTATTTAGGTTGTTTGTTTTACAAATGTGAGAACGTTGTAAACAATTTCTTTTGTTGCCATTAAATATGCTGAATACAAATATGGAATAAGTAGTAAGTTATTAGACAGAAAGGATATCCCAGTTTCTCTAGTATATATCTCAAAACATTTAGAAGGAATGTGACTGATGGCTGAACAGAATGGCTTTACTTTTAATTAGTATTATATAATATGCCATAAAAATTCCTGAGAAATGCTTTTGACAAAGCAACAAGTTGAAATAAACATCAGACTGTAATTGTTGCTGAAAAGCAATATAATTGCTAGTAATTGAATTGTCAGAAATGCAAATGTTATCTTCTTGACATTTACTATTGCTGTTCTGTCTCTTCTAATTATTTGTATTAAAGGCTGAAATTAACAAAGGAAATTATTCAAATTAGGGATAGTTCATTACAATGTATAACATTTACTTCTCTGTTATCATGTATCTATTCAGTTGGAGCTTTATATTCAATTATTTGTTTCTCTCTTAGGGAATTGCACCAAAATTGAAGTTTCACACAACTTGTGTTATTTCAGAAAGTCTGTTAAGTTCAGCAAATGTTCAGAAGCAGAAACAGGTTAGTATAACTTAAATGGCAAACAGTTCCCATAATATTTTGTTACATTTATTCTTAGGGGGTTTGTTTGTTGAAATAACTCTTATGAAACTTCATGTAAATTTCATTCTTAAAGAAAAGATTGCTTGAATTATAATGTTTGAAAGCGAAAGACTGCTGAGTAAACGTATGCTTTTTAAAACAGTTAAAATAATTAAAAGTATTTGACAATCATCTGTGTAACTGACGTTAACAAGACAAACTTTATTATTTTTGTGATAAATGTTCCTTTCTAGTATTTGGTATAATCTTTAAGTACTATTGGTAGAAAAACCTTGGATTTTTACTATTCATTTTTTTAAATCAATATTTTTTTTATTTTATTCAAAAGATTAAAACACAAAATCCAAAGGGATAAAATTAACAAAAATAAAACAAAATTGGACAAAAAAGAAAAAAAGAAAAAAAAAGAATTAAAAGGACAAAAACAAAAAACATATATTTTCCTCTCTAGTTGAACACTGACAAATATATTGCAAAAAAAAGCTTTCCCCTTGCAAAACAGGTCTAAGATTTACAAATTTCTACATCTATTTGCAATCTAATTTGACCTGTATCACATTACATTAGTTACTGACTTACTTGCAAGTATGTATGCATGTATGTATGTATATGCATATATGTGAATAAAAAATAGTTAGCAGGTTAATCAACAGCAAAACTAAACTTCAAACTCCTCTTAACCATCTGCTATTGTAATTAACTCATTGAAAGTCCTCAAGTCTTTCTTATCCATCTTGAGCTGTGGTGGCACAATGGTTAGAATATTGCAGATTCATTCTCTTAATGCTAGCAGTTTGATCCTGACTGGGTCAAGGTTGACTCAGCCTTCCATCCTTCCAAGGTGGATAAAATGAGGACCCAGATTGTTGGCAGCAGTATCATCCTGGGTTTGGTTTAAAGCTGTTGTAGACCCCAATTTTTAAATTTATATTTAAGAAAAAACTTGTGAGTTGGAGAGCATTATTTTTGCAAATGCTTCTCAGAAAGCTTTATCTCCTTTTAGAGACATGAAAAACACACTTTACCTTCCAAGACAAGTTAAGGAGATAAATCATAACCTAGCATCCACAAAGAAAAGTCGAGATGGTTTTCTTTTTCAAAATAAAAAGTGATTACAAGAAAGAGTATTTTCCTATCAGAAGTTAAAATAATAAAGATCAGAGATGTTCTTTTTAAAGTGCTTAAAAGAACAAAATTTGTAATATAATCTTGTACAAATGTAAGTCCAATCAGATGACTTTCACTGCCAGAGAATGTGTTTTCACCACTGACTTTCTTACCGCAAATGTGAAAGCGGTTTAGAATTCATTGGTGAAGAATAAATGTACGGGAAAAAAGTAATTAAAATCCAGCAAGGAGTGGTGGGATAGATGTGCAGTAAACTAGTACATCTATCCTACAACTAACCTGCAATAGGTTAGTTGTATTAACCAATAACTAGTTGATTAGAATGAAGATCAAAGAACAGAAGGACTTTAAAAAGTGAAATTAAAATCCAGTCATCCTTTAAAAAATATGAATAGCTGAATGGAAAAGATGGTAAGAGACCTGATGTTCTGATTGCTCCTTACCGAGAATTGTGATCTTCTAGACCCTCTTCTCTGTAGGTACAAAATTGTCCTAAGGTAATCTTGGATCCTTCCTAGTCTCCCCTTCAAAAACAGAAAACAAGCCACCAGTTTTGGCCACGAAATCAGCTGTTTGTCAGAAAAGAATTACCTGCCACTCTTCTTGGGTGCCATTCTTGTTTTTCAACTAGTTGAGGTAGATTTGCTGTTCTTTCAGACCATGAAAAATGGGTTTTACAACGTAAGGATCAATTCAGATATAGGGTTGCTGAGACAATAAGTGTTAAACAGCAGAAAAACATGGTGGGTTAAAGAAAGAAAAATTGCTTTTTTCATTTAGAAGCTAAGATAATAACTTATTTAACTGGTTGAAGTTTTGTGAAATACAGTAGTTGGAAACTGTCTAGTAAGAGTTTAGTAAAAAAAAAGAGTCATCCTAATAAAATCATTGCCTCTTGAGTTATTTCCCCTTTTCTCCCTTTTTTTTAATAGTTTGAGAAGGATTGTTTTTGGTCTAAACATAAGGAAAATATATGATCTGAGAATTATTCATTAATTATGGAGATATCAAGCAAGATAATTATTGGTTATGATATGTTCAATGGTGAGACCAAATACTTTGAAGCTTTTTAGTCTTAATAATTTCTTCCTTTAATTCAGGATAATTTAGATGGGCTGTTTCATTCATCTACAGAAGGAATGCAACAGATCAAATCTTCAAAGAAGAACACAGCTTCACCTGAGAGAAACAGGCCCTGTTTAGCAACAAAAAGTTATGAGCAACCCACAATAGCATCTCTTTCTCGATCTCCTTCTCCTTATACAAAAAGACGTATGTGTGGGCTTCTGCAAATCAGTCAACGTCTGGCTCACTTAGACCTCGGGCCTTTTGATTTTAGGAAAGAAACAGACAGACCTCCATTTGTAATTCGTCGCGTATGTATCCTCTAATGGTAACAGTTTAAGCATAGAGCAAATCTAACTCTTCTACTTATTTTAGAAAGATTTTTATTCATTTTACTCTTTTGTGACAACTAGTTCTTTCCTAGCCTAGAGAAAAGATTAAGTAGTGTTAAAGTTCTTTACCTGACCTCAAAAAAAATTAAGCAGGATCAGATCTGGTTAGTTCATGAGTGGGAGCTCATCAGAAATTCTAGGGGTTTAGACTAGAGTGAGATATTAGAAAAACTTTGAACAAAAGCAGTGCCAAGCCATTTCTTTATTGTTGTCAATAAAATTGTTTGGGGATGAGATTCCTAGAATTCTGGTGGAATAAGAAAGACAAATAATTGTGTTCAAATCCAAACCTATGCCATTACAGTAAGTTTGAAACTATCAGTTCTCTGTTGGAAATTCAGGCTGAAGAATTGGCTGCTGGATCATTGTAGCATCTAGCATGTTAAAAACATCTTGAAAAATGTAGAAACGTGCCCCTCCCCAAGAATCTATTGCTCAACCTAGCTATTCTGTTTCCAATTTTTCTTTTTTAAGGAAGGTTGTTGAGTAGGTGATTGACATATAGCTTCAGAAAATCTTGAATTAAATAAATTTACTTGGAACCTTATCCATTAGGATTCTGGATTAAATATGAAAAAAAATTGCATCAGCCACCATGTTAGTTGATCTTTGTCAGAAGTGGGAAGGTACATATCCTACTAAACCTTTCAATAACATTGTCCATGGTATCCTTACACATAGGTTATAGTAGATGGGAGTGGGGCAGTATGTTGCAGTGGTTCTTTTGTGGCAATGGGGAGGTAGAATTGAGTCCCAAAGTTCTTTTGTTTGGTACTGTCTGAGGAGTCAAACCTTCTCAGTTACAGTCTTTTTCTAAAGAACAGCTTACTTCCGAAGATCAGACTTGTCCCAGACTGAGTTTAAGGAAAACTAAAAACATGGCTTTTTAAGAGAGCCTGGAAGAGGATCTCATGAATTAGGAACACCACTTTTGGTCATGCCAGAATGTTTATTCTTCTTTTGTGGCCATAATTTTCTTTGTAATTTTCTTTGATAGTGTTAGACAATTTTTTTGTCACACTATTTTATTTTCATGTTTTGTATTGAAAGTAAGAAATATTTGCCAGTCAGAGTTTTTCTGGATTGGAATATTATTTTATTTATTCGGATTTATAGACCGCAGCCTATCTCCCCAAGGGGACTCAGGGCAGTGAACAATTAATCATTGATATAAAATACAAACATAT
>JAPKID020002875.1:0-12864 GCA_026931265.2 Tropidonophis doriae
CAAAGAAGGTCCGACACAGGCAGGTCAACTAGAACAGGTTTTATTCAAAACGACAGCAAGGCAACTATATACAAGCAGTAGACTGGGACCCCCCCATTTGACAGCTCTTTATATAGCTGTCAAATTGGCGGGAGCGTTCCGAAGCCGGCAACAGTGTTTCTAGCCAGGCACATCTTGGCCAATCAGCGGCAGGCAGTTGCTGTTGCTGGGGCTGTCAGGCAGGGCTCCACGGTCGTAAGTCTGAGGACTCTACAGAAACAATAAAACATTAACTTAAAAATAAGAATAAAAATAGAAGCACAGGAAAATAGGATTGTGGTTTTTCATTGTCCTGGAAGTAATGCCTATGTACTTCTGTCATTAATAGTAGTATGTCTGAATTTGCAGAAAAAATGATATTTTAGACAGGAGGTTCTACAGAGCTCTGGATGAGTAATTTTTCTATTGGTAAGAATCTCATCCTCCCTACCAGTCAACTCCTGGCCATCCTCTCCATCTTCTTAATTCCTAAATAAAAAATATTTGGTGGCCCAAACAGAAGTAAATGAATGGGTTTTTTTTGCTTCTTTATTGTTGACCTTTCTTTTGTCCCATCTGTTTTTCCTAATCTCAGCTGAAGGCATGAACTGAAAAGATGGAATTCATATACCTCATCCTGCTGGACTGTTTGGTGCGATACCCAGAGGAAGGGTACTTTTGTGGTTTTATGAATCTGGATAAGCCACTTAGAATCATTATATGAGATAGTCTCATATGTCTTATATAAGCAGCATATAACTCTTGGAAAGATCTAATAAATTAGAATGATGAAAACATGGTAAATTCTATTCAGTTGTTTGCAGGCTTAATCATAGTTTTCAAATAGGGCCCCATACCCAAACACAGTTTCTTGGCTGCAGAGCACCTTATTTTGCACATAAAAACTCCTCAGTTTAGTTTCCAGATTTCAATTTCAGATCAGGAAAACTGAACTGGA
Source organism: Tropidonophis doriae (assembly GCA_026931265.2). NCBI lineage: Eukaryota > Metazoa > Chordata > Lepidosauria > Squamata > Natricidae > Tropidonophis > Tropidonophis doriae. Next base: position 977 of record JAPKID020002875.1, read on the forward strand.
TGCATTGATTCTGTCTTTGGGTTGTTTTGCAGCGAATAGAATATGATAGTTCAAATCACTATAGATTTCCCTGGTGTAGCTCATTTCAACTTGATGTCCTTTAGCCATTCAAGCAGAGAATTGTGCAAAGACCTGGATGTTGCAAAATAAAATCTTAATGAAGTGGCAAGATGGTTTTAAAGAGGATCAATATTAGTCACACTTAACTGAAAAATACAGTTCTTAATCTTGAGGAAAATTCATGGATTTAAAAGCAATCTTTGATTCAGTACCCACAAACAAACAATAGGATAATTTGATACCTCTTCCATCCACTGATATCTCTTTACTCTAATTATGAAAGTCTATCAGAACAGTACCATTGTGGCTCTCAAGTATACCAGAGCAGTGGTGGTATAGTGGTTAGAATGCAGTACTTCAGGCTACTTCTGCTGACTGTCAACTGACGAGTTCGATTCTTACCAGCTCAAGATTGATTTAGCCTTCCATCCTTCCAAGGCCGGTAAAATAAGGACCCAAATTGTTGGGGGCACTATGCTGGCTCTGCAAATTTTTTAGAAAGGACTATAAAGCACTGTGAAGTGGTATATACGTTTTATTGCTATATGTTCACAGTTTCTACACTTATTCAGGAAGGTGTGTTTGCATTCTGCTGCCTTTGTTTTAATTTACAATATAAATTCATTGGTGTCAGTGGAGGGATTCAAAATATTTGAATCCCACCACTGGTTCTCTGGGCATGGCATGGCTTGGTGGGCATGGCATGGCATGGCTTGGTGGGCGTGGCTTGGTAGGCATGGCAGGGGAAGGATACTGTAAAATCTCCATTCCTTCCCCACTCTGGGGGAAGGTCATTACAAAATCCCCATTCCCTCCAGATCAGCTGGAACTCGGCTGGCAGTAAATAGATGGGGGCAGTGCCAGTCAGAGTTGGTATTTATTGGTTCTCTGAACTACTCAAAATTTCTGCTACTGGTTCTCCAGAACTGGTCAGAACCTGTTGAATACCACCTCTGATTGGTGTGCATCAAGGCCAGAGCACAGAGAATAGTACATTGTGATGGCCTTGCATCAGTCCAAATAGAACTAACGTAGTTTTCTCAAGAAACTCTTTTTATGTCTTCCATCAATTCTGAAAAATTAATGGTATCAGTAATAATCAGGCTAAATTCATTAGGCAACTTGGGGTTTCTTTCTTTGCATCAAAATCCTGTAAAGAACGGATAAGATCTATAAAAATCTCACAAATACTGTTACATTTTGTAATAGCAACCAGTTCTTAAGGCCCTGTTAGGATGCCCTGGAATGTATCCAACCTGTTAGGGTTGGAGTTGGCTTGAGTTCTACTTCTATGCAGCTTTACTGCCTAAATTATTGTGCTTAAACTAATTTAAATTTACTTCTTTGGCTTCTTTGATTTTGTGAAATGACATTAAATCTTCATGGTTAAATAAAATACTTTTGGGTTTAATTTTCTGTGGACCCACTGTTCAATATCTGATGTTGTTAGATTTTGAGAGCCAAAATACAAATACTAGTGTATAATATTCTGATTTACATATTAGACTTCTTTGGACAGTTCACTATCTTATCGATATCTTATGTCTAAGACACAACAGGAGAGCTTAACTCTAGCTACTGGCTACATATGATGTGTTGCCATCAATGTCATTTTTAAGGGTGTTTCACATTTCTTTGTTATTATTATTTTTTAAAATGAGTTAAAAACCATAAATCACATTCATTTTTTATATGTTATGCCCAAAACCCATAGGGAGTTTCCAGTTAGCAGTAAACATAAATATTGTCTATTTTCTGAAGTCAATTTGGCCATTTCAGCAAGTTCCATCATCTTCCGCCATCATTCCTCCATTGTGAATAATGCTGAATCTTTTCATCTTTGTGCATAAAATAATTTCATATTGTAGATATCATGTATGCAAAAACAAAGTTCCATAGCTCTTTTTCAACTGTTTTCAATTAATTCCCAAAGAAAAATCTCTGGTCTCAATTGTATATTAATCTTAAACGTCCTCTGAATTGGTGTGTTTATTTGAATTCAAGACTGGTGACATACACCAATGTTACATCATTTCATAAAAATTCTCTTTCAGATTATAATATAGTGTAAATTACAATCCTTTCAATCACATTTCCCATCATTTCATTTGTATGTTATGCCTGAAATTTAACCCACTTTATCATACATTCTTTTATTTGTTCTTTAAATTTCACTAAGAATTAATACATTTTAGCAATTAAATATTCATCAATGCTATTCAGTTCATATTAAATTTGGTCTTACAATGATCAAACAATAAATTCTTATTTACTTTAAATGTTTCTAATAATTATAAATAAGAAAAAGCATTGACCACTTTATCCTTTTGTCATCAATTCTCCTGATTTTATTTTACATTATTCTTAGCAAAATTTTAATATCTCACCATAATAGTCCTTTGAGTTTGCCTATTATTTCTTGTCTATAAAATGCTTCAAAGGTGCTTTTTGGCCCCACCTACATTTGTATCTATTACATATTCTCAAATGGAATATTAGCATTTTTCTAAACATATATCTTAAAGTAACTATTTCAACTTCCTATTTTTAATTTTAGTTGAAAATTGCTTCATGATATTTTATGGGAAGTAGCATATACATCTCTAAAAAATAAACAGAATGTTTTTTTTAAACTGCTCAATGCTTGAAAAAAAGAGTTAATTAGTAGCTGGAGCCATCTTTTTATTCTAGTCCTTTTATCTTCTTCTGATCCGCGCATCGTACACAATGCCAGCTATCCTCACTTTCTTGACTTCTGTCTCGGAAAATATTCAAAGGTTGTAAGCGAAACTCTCGGTGAATCTGAATGCCTATCTGTCTTGGCTTCCCTTTTCCAGCTGCTGTTTCTCCTCTTCTCTCAAGGCTGCTTTCTTGCAGGTGCTGGGGAACTTCTTAAACCTTAATTAGAAATGGAGAGCAATATAGAAGGAAGGAGAGGAAAGGCAAAAGGAGAGAGAGAGAGAGAGGGAGAGAGAGAGGGAAAGGTCTCTTATTCCCTTAGGGCAGTGCACATCAAACAACTCAAGCTGGCTCTTGTGAAACTGATGGCAATTTCCTCTCCTGTCATAAAACAAATTGTTATTTGTCAGGAAAGCAGGTTAGCTGGTTGTGGTGTGCCATGTGCATGCTGTGCCCTACAGCCTGGGTGTATTGTGCTGGGGCCTTAGCATAGGAGGAAGATATAGAATGGTTGTGGCTGATATACAAAGCTTATAAGAAGGAAAGAGGTGCTCAGAATCATATGATTTTTCTTTTTGTGAATATTCTGAGGTTTCCTAAAATCAGAAAACGGCTTTGGGGAGTCCCTAAAATTTAGATGAGCCTAATACAGCCTTCTTCAATCCGGCATCTTATAGATTTGCTGGTCTTCAACTGAGGTCATTGGGAGGTCCAATAATCTAGAGGACATCAAGTTCGGAAAAGCTCATCTAAAACCCAAAGCTAGGGCCATTATATTAAAATTTCTTTTTTATATAAGACAAACTTTTTCTCTGAAATTAGTCCCACTAAAATCAGCAATAGGCATGCAAGTGCACTATTGTATGGAGATACTCCATTGAGAGTCAGCTTCATGCAGCAGAACAGTCAGAAAAGAGAGCTTTTATCTGCGTTATTTGCTATAGGTCAGAAATTTCTACATAATTCTGCAAACCTAACTGCTACTTCAACAGGGAAGTGAAAAATTCAGGTTAAGAGGATTAGGGGTGTGTGTGTGTGTGTGTGTGTGTGTGTGCATGTATGAACATATACACATGTATGTGTGTATGTATATATTCATTCAAATAATATAAATTAGTACTTTTATACAGCAAGTATGTGGCATGTTGATCACTGAGAATGGTTTATTCTCTAAGCAAAAAGTTATTCAGAGAAATTTGCATGATTCAGTTTCCACCATGCATATATGGGCCATTAATCACTTTTAAATGTACAATATTATCCTTACTTGTTTCCAGACAACTAGTAAACAACCTTTTTCTTTCTATTTCTGATATGCATAATTGTTTTCCAATTTCAGTACAAGTAGGATTGTCCTATTCACATGTTATTTCATTTGTGCAAATATCTCCACCACAGTTGTCGACAAAAACATATAGTCTCCATAGCTTTTTTATCCTGGGCCGTTGTGCCGTCTACTGCCTTTGAAGGAACTTCAACTAGTGAATCTTCCCCAGTTTCTCATGATGTGATTGAAGGACTGCTGTCCTTTCCTCTTTTCTTCCTTTCCAGGTGTAATAGATAAGAGGTTTCATAGTTTTCCCTTCTACCCCAAGAAACAACAAAGAATGAGAAAGCTGACAGATGGGAGGGTACAAGGGGAAATCAATAGAGGGATGCTCTTATTAAAAAGCTCTTAATGGAAGCAACATTCCTTGAAACAATGAGAAGGAAAAATACAGGTTCTTGATTTTCAGGTGGAATAGGTGGGAGACCTAATGAAGCAGGAGAGTCTACCAATTGGAGGCCATATTAGGTGCAGTTCAGACAGAAGAGCAAGACATTGCTTTGGTCACAACAAAGTAGGTTGGAATTGGAAGGGATTTCTTATGCCAGTAGCTTCATTTCCAGATGAATTCACATTAAAACTTTGTTACTTTAAAAACATATTTTAATAACACAATAAATCCAATTTATATAAACACATCTACTTACTGTTGGTTCCACATGATCTGTTCTTCCCAACCAATTTTTTTTTTTGGCTTCCATGCAATCCTGACCAATTCTTGGAGATTGTCAGGACAAGTCCCTGAAGCTTTCTTGGCAAGATTTTTACTCCTCCCTAAACATATGAGATTTCAGAACTATTATTGACCAGAGCTCCATTTCTTTGTTTTAATAAGAAATGAGTGTTCCAATTGTTGATTTTTATATTGAGCTATCAAATCTCCATTAAAAAAAAACACCTACTGAATAAGCAGTAAATTTAGTATTTTTGTTGAACACTAAGAGATAACGCTAAAGAGATTACAATAAACACTAAAACACTACCATCATCAAATAGATATGCTGACTTTGGCAAACTATATCTAGTAGCCTGATTTTATGATAGACAAAATAACAGTATTCATATACAGTGGGGAAGTATTGATAGGTTCCGAGAAACTTGTCTTGAAGAAGTACTTTTTAAAAATGGGAGGGGGAATAATATTTCAAGGGTAAATCTAAGCATGCTCAGTAGGCACAGAAGGGTATAATTCTAGGAAGATAAGATATCCCCATTTTGGGGCATAAAGCTTTCAGGGGTCTCTTTGGGAACACTGTCATTTTAGGGATGTAAAGTCTATCTGAATTTATGTGATGCAATCTTGGCAGATAGAAAAAGAAAGTTGTGGGGCTTTAATGGCCCAGAAGTTATGATGACTCCCTGTGATTTAAAATATTAGTATGAAAACTAGGTGTGTTTCCTTTGGGATGACCATGTGTCCTGCTTCTCAGAAATTCTTTCAGTGGAAGAGCTGTCAAAGGTATGTGGGTATGAATAAATCTTATTGCTTTTCCAGTAAAGGCAGGAAACAGAAAAAAATGTACTTTTCTTGCATATGCATTCTATTGTGGGTGTGATAAAGAGGATGTGGAACAACAAGACCCAATTAATTCAGCAGCCATTTTAAAAAAAACCCACTTGATCTTAAAATATGATATAATTAATCTACAACATTTTTAGGGTTGAAAAACTTAGAAATTTTTTTAGAATTAGGGTTGAGGGCTCAAAAGTTTGATATAACAAATCTACAACTTCAGCTCCCTTGCCGATTATTTGCATGCCCCATTTCCCCTTTTTTAATTTTGGAATGTCATAAAGGAAAAGGCTAGCCCAAGAGCTTTCACTGTTTCTGTATCAAAGATCTTGTCTGAAACTGGAATATTTCTTCCACTTTTTGAAAAGGAAGCCAAAGAATCTTATGACCTCTAAGATGCTCTTTCACAGATCATAAATTGTAGCTAAAGCCAACTAAGGATTTTATGCCTTAAGATCAGGGGTACGTTGCTGCTAGCATTACTGCCGGTTCACTTTGTATGCACTTTGCAGGGAACCGGTTTCGGGGCATGGCCAGCCTGGCGTCCCTACCGGTTCAGTGACCCCGTCACAATTTCCACTACCAGTTCGCCCGAACCGGTGCAAACCAGTGGCAGCCCACCTCTGTTTATGATACTTTCACAATGTTTAGTAACCCATTACAATTACCAATGGTCTGAACTTAAACTGAAGAACAATTTCTTTCAAAAGGTAGATAATTAAACATTTCCTCCCCCATTGCTTTTAAAAAAGATTTTATGGAAATTCACTATTACCTCTGATTCTTTCGGAGATTATACTTTGTAAAAGTTTGTTTGGGGGAGGGTTTCACTTAACTTTTAATACTCAAATAATTAAATTTAATTAATATGCTATTGTTAATATATTTCCTTATAATGTTACTTCATTTACTTTTTAGGATCTTAAAGATTGTATTTAATGCCTTATACAGACTTCATCTATTTTACCTGTTCATTTGAGTCTTAATTCTCTTCATATTTTATAATTTTACACTTGTATGAAACATTACTGTAGTCAGTGCCTTCAATATATATGGAGTATGATGAGTCTAAATATTAGAGGATCAGAAATTGTCCAGCTCTCTATTCTCTCAACTCTCAAGAAACTGTTTTACATATTAGTGGCCTCCAAATCTCCCCAACCACTTAGAGTGGTGAATCAGTTTAGATGTCTCTATAAATAAATCAAGCGATGTATCTCAAGTTCTACTACATAAATGTTTAATGTAAGTATTTGGAAAATTTTTAAAAATGGAAGGAAATCGAGATTGTGGGACATTAGAAGATAAAATGTGTGATTATATGAATATAAACCATATAAGTTAGATCCTTTCTATGTTCTCATGATTCTGGCTCCCTTGAAGTAAGTGTAGAATTAAGGGTGTTGATGCAAGGCACTAGGACAGGGGTGTCAAACTCAAGACCTGGTGTCCGTATCTGGCCCACAGAGTGCTTAGATCTGACCCACGGGGCTGCCTTGGAAATAACAAAGGACTGGCTTGCTTTGCCTCTGTCAGTGAAAACAGATCAAGAAGCCCGCATGTGGCCCTTGCAAGCTCCATTTTTTGTCAACGACAGCCTCCTGCAATCCCCTGCCAGTGAAAGTGGAGCTTGTGAGGGCTGCATGTGGCCCTCCTGAGCTCCGTTTTCTCTGGCAGTGGGTTGCGGGAGGCCATTGCAGCTGAAAATGGATCCCATTTTCATTGGCAGAGTACATGAGCACCACAGACACACCCAACACAAGTGACGTTGAGTTGGACACCACCCCCAGCCCTGCAAGGTCAAACACAACCCTGATATGGGTCTCAATGAAATTGAGTTTGACACCCCTTACATTAAGAGGATGAGAAATTGAAATAGGGTCAAATACTCGATTTGCTTTTAGAGCTAAACTATCATGGTTCTTAGGCATAATTTTATAAAAAAATTTCTTGAATACATTTGGAGATTGTTGGTGTAATTTCCCAGCCCCTTCTTTTAATCTTCCTATTGCACTTCATTTCTGCTTAAATTGTTTTGTATTTATCATACAAGTTATCAAAAAGTCTCTGAATGTTTCTGACCTTTCAGAAAAAGAAAACCTCGCCTTTCCTAACGTTTTCTAAAACAGTCAGTTGACAACCTTGAATAATTCATGTCTGATTTTTAATTACAGCAACTTCCTTTCCCTCCCTACTCTCATTAGAAAACATATATTGTCATCTAGGGAGGGGAGAACCTGTCTGACCAAATTTAAAGCTATTGAAGGAAATTTTTCAAGATATAAAGACAAATAAAAGTGATGATAGAAACAGAAACAGGAATTGCTGCCCAGCCCACACCTAAATTTCATCATCTTGGGACTTATTTGAGCTCATTAACATAAAACAGGCAATGTTTTGCAAACAACTGTGTGCATGTCCACAAAGATATCATGTAAAGTCATTCTTGAGTTTGGTTTTTGAGGCTTTGAGTCAGAATCTAGGTCTGTCTCTTACTAAGGTTTGTCCACTTCTTATCAACTTGAGAAATCATAAAGAAATGGGAATTGCTAGGCATGTTCTATCCATATGTGGCACTTGGTGCAAGTGGCCACTTACATAACTATATATTTTAACCTTTTCTAATTTGACACAATAACAGTTGAATTGTATATAAAAATAAAACACCAAGTCATGAAGAGCATTCTGAGGAGGTAAAGGCCTCTTTATATATATCATGTGTTAAGATAAGTAACTTTATATCAACAAGAAATAAACAGATCTGACAACACTGTTCTATATAAATTCTATTTGAATGCATAGAATATGCAATTATATAGTTATACTTTTTATGCCTGCTAGAGGAAACGGTACATAATTTGATTCCCATCCCATTATTTGTTTCAAATGCTTTCATTCTCAAGAGAGTAAAAGAGCTTGGATTTAATTGTTGCATGGTCACATTCAAAAATTTCTGCTGGAGGTGTCATTTTTTGGGAGTGTAAGGAGGAAGAATATTTCCATTTATTTATTTATTAAATTTATAAATCAGTACTGAGAGAGTTAATAACCACTTAGTAATTGTCTCTAATAAACTGGATCTAAAGGTTAGGAAATTTAAATCCAATATCTAATTATAATAAGCAGATGAACAAGATGTAGGAGATGACCAGAGTGAGCCTGAGGGAGGGGTCAAGCCATCATCCATTTCGAGTCCCTTCATATCCACAAGAGATCTAAGTCCAACCCATTTTGAACTTCATTGACTCTGACCTATCACCAATTTGCTTCTATCACTAGTAGTTTAGATTCTTGTAGAGAGCATTAGCATGCAATAAACCTGTATTTCTTTAAACTGCCTTGAGTCTGATTTCCCACATTTGAAATAAGCCTTGGTAGGCATACTTCTATGTGGAATTATGGTGCCATTTGAACAGCAGTGTTCAGTAGCCAAGCCAAATTTGTTCTGGCTTGGGTGCTTAAAGTATCACATCATTTTCATTTTTTCAATGTAAGATACAGGCAGTTTCCCCTTTGGTAGAAACCACTAAAAATGGCTTCCCCTTGGCCAACTTTTGAACAATTCATATCATATTATTTATACTACAGTACTGAAAAAAGTTATTTAGGATAAAACTAGTATGTACTTTTATGTAAAATTTAAAACAATGTCCGGATATTACTAATGATTTCTTCGGTTCAGTACATGCTCAGAAATACTCTCATCTTCAATTGTAAGAGATTGTTCATCAGTCAAATCCTCTAATAGACCATTAGACTTGGCTTTGATTGGTAGACCATGGGATAATGTTAAAAAGCATAAGAAATCATCTCATTCATATTCTGTACTTACAGCTATGTTCACATTTATAATGTATTGCAGATATTAATTCACAGTACTAAGATCTTGTAATCTTATAATTTACAAAGATACATTAACTTTGAATAATTAGAAATATTATAGAATGAAATAAATATAAACAATTTCAGGAACCAAACCTTGGATATAGAGACTCTACTATTAATAAAACAATGGAAATAATAAAGGCATTTTAAAAGATAAGAACAACACTAGGCTCATAGTAGTTTGTGTAATTTTAAGAATATCCCCAAAGCACTTACTCTCAACTTGCAACAATTTTGGGGTACTTCTTAATGTATATGATTAGGAATCTTCTGAAAATTCATGTAACAGTTTTCTCTGTCAGTATTTCATTTACAATGCCATTTAATAATAGAGTTAAATATTGTTATCAAAAATAAATAATACATTATCCTGGCGAATATTAATAGCAAATATTATAAGCCAGATGTTTAGACAGAACGTGGAATTTTTATCCACCTAGCAAGTCCTTGCTAAGGACCTGGGATAGACAGATATTGCTGTTTGATAGTGTTTGATAGTGTTAAGTGTATCATTGCAGTATATAAGCTGTTCCAAGTAAAGCTACCTTTTGCATTTGACTGATGGTAATTTTGTCAGTATTGATGCTCTACAAATAGTGTTGAGGATGTTCTCTCCACACCTATTGCTATTGGTTATGTTAGAAGAAATGTCCATCTGGGTTCAGTTCCAAGTGGGGAGAAAGACACTGGAAACGTGCAAGCTGTTTGGAAAGATGGTTTAATGGTGGACAGGACAGCAGAGGTCCTGTCAAGCACATGGAAGATTTATATATATATTAAGGAAGGTGTTGGCTATTAAGAGTGAGTCTGCCTCAAAAAACATGTTTCTCCATTGCTCATTAAGGGAAATATAATAATCTGCCTTTTTAATATTTCCTAGAATATTTCATTCTTCTAGGAGAAGAGTGGGTGTTAACTTTCTACAGTTTTTCTTTCTTTCTTTCTTTCTTTCTTTCTTTCTTTCTTTCTTTCTTTCTTTCTTTCTTTCTTTCTTTCTTTCTTTCTTTTTTTCTTTCTTTTTTTATTATTTGCCAAACTTGTATTGCAATAGTCACTAACTGATTTTTTTTTGGCTTTCTTCTCAACAATTGTTAAGTCTGGGTGTTGTGGCAGGTGCTTGCCTGTAAAAAATAATAATCCCAGGGCACTTTGACTTCTTCATTTTCCATTAACTTTGTCTATTTTGTGGTGTAGCTAATTCTTACTTGGAGGCAAATGGCATTTCTTGGAAGTCTTCCAAAATACCACTGTTGTTATTTTGTCATGCTTTTGTTTATAGCCAATTTGTATGATCTTTGCCTGGCATTGGTTTTTTTTTTTTTTAATGGACTGGCCCTGCCTTAGGAATATTTTCCCACTGATAGTGAGATCTGCCCCACATTTCTGGCCTTCTGGAAGAGCCTAAAAACATGGCCTGGGGCCATGATAGGGGCCTGCAACATTGGAGATGGCTGACAGGATCGAGAAGATTCCCACCCAGAGATCATGCATTGTCTTGGTTTTTAATTCTAGCTTTTCTATCTATCTCTCCTAATTTTAATTACCTTGTATTATCTTTTTTAAAAACTTTTAAAATTATATTGTAAGTTTACCAGAGTCATTGTATCAGTGAGATGGGTTGTATAAAAATGTAATAAATAAACGAATGTTAAAACAGCTACCTAGGTGGTCTCCTGTTTCTTCAGTTTCTTTGCAGAACTGGTATTCATTGTCTTCTTCTGCCTTCTCAAGTCTGACTTGTGCATTTGTTTTAAGGCTTTGTCTTATGCAGCCAGAATTAGTATCTCAGTCTCTTTCTCCAATTTTCTTGCTTGTAGCCATTGCAAAGCTGGCTGGAGAAGTCTGGGACCTGAAGTCCTTCAGACTTAAAGTTGCAAAGGTTGGAGACCCCTGATCTAAGAGAATGGAAGGGATCTTGGAGATCTTCTAATCCAACGCCCTGCTTTTCTACTTTGCCTGCCCTTTTTTAATGTACTGCCTATTGTTATTTTTATTAGGTAAAGGAGATTCAAACACTATGACATTATTAAAGATGAACAGGCATGAAATGTGATTGAGAGAATTAGTAGAAATCTTAAATAGAAATCAGAATGGCAAAGCTTAAAACTGTAGAACTATATCCTCCACAGCCTTAGATTGTAAAATTGTAATTTTTAATCTGATTGAAAAGAATATTATTACCTACATGATGAGAACATGATTATAATTGCAGATGCAGCCAATTGTTTTTTTATTATTTACTAGAATATATTAAGTCATACATCAAAAGCAAAATGTCTGCTTTGTTGACTACAGAGTACAGAATAGTGGCTCCCATTTACTTATATCAGTTTCAAATTATTTCATAGCATGTTTGGATTCTTTGGGTAAAAGTAAAGGATACAAATATTTTTGGCTGCATCTTGCTCTCTATCTCCCTCCCTC
>JAPKID020002877.1:0-12864 GCA_026931265.2 Tropidonophis doriae
CCCCCTGCGTAGGCAGGAACCCTATACCATTTCAGACAAATGGCTATCCAACATCTTCTTAAAGACTTCCAGGGTTGTTTCTCTTTGGAACTTACTGAGCTTATTTTCCAGGTAAAAAATATCTAATGGCAGATTGAAGGTAATTTGGAAATGGAGAAGGAAATAATGAATCACTCATACACTACACTAGTTTGAGAAAATATCAAGTTACTTGAATCTTGAAAATATCAAGATTCAAGTAATGTTTAAATTATCTGTTTTTGAAAAGAAAATATCATTTACTAATCAGAAATGACAATGTATTTTCTTCAAAAGTAGATTTCATGAAATTTTATAATAATATCTTAATTTAGATTTAGAGGTATTTAAGAATTGTTTAATATTTGAAACGGCGATACTGTATGTGTAGAAAGTTTGTAATCCCTTTTGGTCTGTGGGGTTTTATTTTTGGAGTTTAGCTTGTTTCTGTTGTCTTTTGTTGGTTTTGAAAATTTTCTTTGTTCTTCTTTATTGTTCTGGTTAAAAATATTAAAACGAACAGATCAAACTTCTGCTCTCAGCTTCTTTCAAATAATAATATGTCCTGTTTTATATTGAAAAATGTTCTATAATTGTTTCCCCTCCATTAAAAATTTCCTCTGCCCTGTATTTCCTAGCCAAAAATGTTACAAAACTCTGCATTCTATGAATCAAAAATTTGTGGAGGGACTTTTCATTAGGTTGTATAGATTGCTCAATTGTAGCTGGGAACCTTACCTGGGAATATTAGTGAGGTATGTCAAAACACTTTGAAACTCCTTTTCTGGAATTTCACTAAAAGTAGAGAATTCAGGAAAAGTGATGACAGGACAGCCATCTCTTCCTCGTCCACCTAGAAAGAAAAGAATTTCATTCCCAAAATAAATCTTTTCATGTTATTTAAAATGACTAATATGAAACTAGATGAATTGACTGTTACTGATTGTTTGTAGTGACAACCTCATCCAATGGGATCAAAGCCCAAACCAGTGTTGTAGATACAAAATGAAGACCAAGACACAAGTTATATAATTGATTTTTTTTGCAAAATTATAGCAGTTTTGCCTCACTACCCAAAAAAGTTCACTTTAAAGGAGAAATGCTTATGGATTTGATTTGTGCAAGATACTTGACAAAATATAGTCTCAAAGCATTGTATTCAATTCAAATCAGGCTGTATATCTGTAATGAAAGAGTAGAATATTATGTTATAAAGTAAGAGGACGATATGTATTTGTCCAATATCAGTGTTTGCATGTCTCTGGCTTGCTAAGTGTTTTACTCCTGCTTGGGATAGTAGAGAAATAGAAGCTATAAAAAGTATTTTATCAATAAAGAGGAATGTAGTTCAGGGTTAAAATTAGGAATCCTTGTTGCCCCGAAAGCTTATTTGTTTTCTTGCAGATGTTTCATTATCCTAGCATTTCATCTTTAAAATGCACATCTTTGAGCTTTGTAAGGTAAAGACTTTTTCATTGTTTAAACATTGCAAATCTTAGATTTTAATTGGCTTTAGTTTTCAGCATTTCATTTCAATATATGTTTCTTTGAAAATTTATCATTTTAAAATTCTTTTTATTACTGAGATCATTTTAAACTTATTTTAGCAATGCAACAAGCTTTACTTGGCAGGGGCCAAAAACAGAAGTGCAGTTGATACATATATATTTCATTAAAATGGCCACCACAGCAAGTTGTACTTTAATACCTCCCTTAGCTTTTCTGGATGCTTTTATCCTACTTCTACACTTCTGATTTTTCCTGAAGGGGGTCACACAAAAGGAAGATTAAAAGCAGAAGGATGCCTTGTGAAAGGGCTCTGAAGGACTGCTTAAGAAAGACTTGGAGCTCAAAGTTTAATCTGATGGCAAAATACTCTGCTGTTAAATACTGTTGAAATCAAAAAGAGAAAGATCAATAAAAAGAAAAGAACCACCAAGTGCACTTGAGAAGAACATAACAAAAGAAGTACCGACTTAAAAACTAAAAAAAAAAAACTTTAAAAGGAAAGGGAAGAAAGAAAGAAACATCTTCTGAAGATAAGACCAGGTGTTAAATGGAATCCAAAAGGGAGCATAGTTGGGCCTAAGAAAAGGCAAGTGGAGTTTCTTTCAACATTAAACATCATGGGGGCAAAAGAACAAGCATTACCATCAAATCTGATAGTACTCTAGGTAATAAACAGGATAAATATATCCATAATTAAAGGCATGCAGAGTAAACAAACAAGACAAAGGATGGAAAAAAGACAGAGAAGGATATTATGGCCTGATGAGCAGTGAAGGTGGGTTATAATCAAGGGTGGGTTGTTTGGGGTTCGTACAGGTTTGGGTGATCCTCTAGCTAGGATTCTGCCCAGTTTGGTGAACCCCCAAATGCCATACCTGGCTGGAAATGCCCACCCTGCCCCTCCCAGGAGTCTCCACGCGGTCTGTTCATCATGCCAGGTAAGTGCAAGGCCCACACAGAGGCTCAGAGAGGGGGGAAAGCAGTCCTACCGAAGTTGAGAAATGGACCCGTTTCCAGCCTCTGGAGGATATCTGGATCCTAGGGGAAGCAGTTTTTGCCCTCCCATAGGCTCTAGGAAAGCTTCCGGAGCTAGGGAGGGTAAAAAATGGTCCTACCGGAAGTTCAAGGAATCTGGAAACACACCTGTTTCCAGGGGAAAACAGTTGTCACCCTCTCAGAGGCTTGAGGAAAGCCTCCGGAGACTGGGGAGGGCAAAAAATGCCCCTCCACCACCGTGGGACAGGGGGCCTACTAGGCCACGCCCATCATGGCCACACCCAACCAGCAACGAGGCAGCATTGAAGCTCACTCATTATAACCACAGGAATCCAGAAAAACCAGGATGGGACAATGCAAGCATCCAGTTCTTCTTGATCTCTCAGCAGCTTTCAGGGTATTCTCCTGGACTGATTACAGGGTTTGGGAATTGAAGGCAAAGTGTTGCATTAGTTCTACTTTTTCCTTGGCCAGTGCAACTCAGTATTGACAAGAAGGAAGAGGTCCAGCCCAAAACTCTGGTTTGTGAGGTGCCTCAGATTTCAATGCTTTTTTCTTTCCTGTTCAACAGGATGTCTCTGGATAAGACTATCATCATGGGTCAGGCATCATCAGTATATTGATATTGTGTCTGCCCACCTTCAAATCATTTTTGAGTTCTGTTGATTGCTAGAACTAGTTGCTGCATTTTTCTTTACAAGATTTTTCAGAAATAGTTTGTCACTGCTTGCTTCCTAAGGCTGAGAGAGACTGACTGATCCAAGGTCATCAGCTTGGCTCCATGCCTAAGGCAGGACTGGAACATATGATTTCCTGGTTTCTAGCCTGATGACTTAATCATTAGATAAAACCAGCACTGCATGCTTACATTAACAGTGGTATATTTTGATCCCTGGTTGATAAAGTGATGCTGTTGAGGTCTTGGATTCCATAAGGAAAAGAACAACTTTAACCATCATAACACAAAGTGGCTATATATGCATCTTACCTCTGACCCCAAAGATTCTCCATCTAAATGAGGTGGCAATTTGAGGCTCCTTGTGGACTCAAATCACATTTCCAGGATGGTTGAGAGTTAAATTTAACTCCTGTTAAATTCCTCATATAGAGGATGCTCAGGTTGGGAATGATGACATATAATAAAAGAACTTCAGAATGTCACTTTGTGAGGATATAATCATTAATTTCCACACCCAAGCTAGCATCTAAAGCAGTATTAATTTCTGTGAAAAGATCATTTTAGAAGTATTTCTAAACTTCAACTCACTATTTTGGTATTGATATTTTAAGACATTTTATCAAAGGAATTAAGCAAATAGGATGATTACTAGGAAAAGAGATGATCTTATTAACAGTACATCCAGTAGAATTTTTCTAATTCTTACCTGAAAGATATGCAAACTTTTTTCTTAACTCGTCTTCAATATCTTCAGCACAGAGGGGAACAATATCCTGATGCATGATTTCATCTAAAACCAAGCATACCCCCAAAATCAATTCCATGGAAATTGGGATTGAGTAATTTTAGAACTTTTGAGTAAAAGTTCATATTTACATTTTTCTTTACTAAAGTGCTTTATGATTTCACAACAGGGCTCAATATTAGGTTAAATCATTTTATACAATCAAAGGTATATGTAGTACTAAAGTGGGCAATGTTAAAATATAACTATCAACAACATACAGTAATGCCATAGTATTGTAAGGAATCTAATGCTCAGGGTTAGGGTTATTCTATACCTGATTCAGGTATTAGAATCAGAAGTTGGCAATAGTATTCTAAAATGAGATGTCATAAAGTCACAGAACACATGTTGAAAAATGAACTCCATGAGCAATAATAAAATTATTATTCTTACACAAAACAGTCCCTAACTCCTCATCCAAACGTTCAAAGCAAAACATTCACTCATTAAATGTTTTAATTAGCAAAAAGACTCTTGCAATAAGGAAAAGATCATTTATATACACTAGTGCTATTCAAGCACATTTATATGTACATGAAACTAAATTAGATAGAACATATTCTATCAAGGCATTAGCTCAGAAAATCCACATAGGTTAAGACAAAGTGCTTCAGTTTACTACTACTTCTAAATGCAGATTTTGTTCATATTTGAAAAAGATGTGGTCCAAAGAGGTCTATATGTACAAAGTCCCAAATTTCTAGTGGTATCTCTTTTCATCTTAAATTTGCAACCATCAGGGTTGAAAGCTTCCTTCAACAACCAAGAAAGAAAAGAAACAAAAGATTAAATGTAGTTATGCACACACAAAAATACTGCATATGCCATTTAGGGCACACTCATTAGAGACCTGTTATATTTATTATAAGTGTATGGCTCTTGTGGATGAATTCCTGATGCCAGAAAGTCCCTTAAGTATTAATAATTCAACCAAGGCAGTGGAAAAGGAAGAAAGAAATCCCACAAATTAGAATATGACAAATCTTATAATATGCATAGAAATAATTCAGATATAAAACTAGCTTAAACATATGAATATACCAATATAAACTTGTTTTACTTTAACATCTGAATGAAAGCTCACTCCAAGGCATTTGGCCCTAATAATTTCAGCGGTTCTATCTAGAAGAAATGCCTGGAAAAGTTGCTCCAACTATTGCTTCTATTAACAGACAAAAATAAAATGGCAAATAAATAAACAGACAAATAAATAAAAGTCTGGAACACAGACATAGAAAGAAAAAAAAAATCTTAACTGCAGTCATTTGTATGTAGCAGTTTCTAAAACAATATTTACCTTATCATTCCTAGCCACTTTTAAAGTAATTAAATAGCTCAGGAGTTAATTATGGTGGATATTTCTTTTGTTTTTCCCAATTATTGGTGGTGATCATAATAACCATTAGATACTATTTATATGTTCCTATGAATTTGGGATACAATCAGTCGTTTATGATGCTTTACATTATCCTCTACTATGATGATATGATTTTCATGCAGCAAGTTCATTCATTCATTCATCCACTCACTCATTCATTCTACTCCATTTCTTCAATTTTTATTTATAGCCACCAAACTCAACCAAGTGACCTGGTGTGGCTTACAATTCTAAAGTTCTAAAACAATTACAACAATGTAAAAACATTAAAGAAATAAAAACATACACAAAATAATATTTATTATCAAATTATGGTCCAAGCATTTTAGCAATATAGCTAAATCTTGAACTATTATTATCTGTGTACATTAGTTTCTAGTAAGGCCAAGACAATGTGTTCTGGTTTGATAGAGAATAGATTTTAAAAATATTTTAAACATAGAGGGCATTTTAAAAATGAAGATATTGAAGATTGCATTTATGATAAATCCTTGTGTAGTCAGTTAGCAGTAGTAAGCTGTGCTGCTAAAATATATCTAAAGAGCTTACTCTTTTATATTTCCATTATCGATCACCTATTATGATGGTAAATTTACATGAAATTCTAAATTAGCACCACCTATAAATTTATTTTTGAAAAACTGAAAATGCATTGTAATTATTTTCATCATATTAAAGTTTACTTCTTAGCTCTGACTAAGGATGTTGGAAATCACAGCTCAGCAAATCTGACAAGTCACGTTGTGTTCCCCTCATGAGCTATAGACACTTATTAAAACAGAGAAACTACATTAAAATATTAAAAGGCAGAAGTACTGTGTCATGAGTTTGTGGTGTGACAAATCTATGAATTTAAGGGGGAGAAGAAAAGTGATAGGGAAGTCCAGTATTACAGTAAACTTTTCTGATGTAAGCAATATGTAAAACACAGCAGAGTTGAAACCAGATTTTCTGGTTTCGGTTTCTTTCACCGGGTGTGGTATTTTACACTTACTCTGGATATATTGCATGGGAAATGAAAGGCATATTAAAGAGACAGTAGGAAAAGTACAGTACAGTGATACAAATCTTACATTTTTGAACATGGGTGCTGAATAAATGTAATATCAATTAACCAGTTTTATTACTGGTCAGATAAACTCATTGGTTAAGTACTATTGAACCTATCAATCAAAAATACTAATAACAAGGCTATTTCTGTACAATTATATGGAGTAGTTTGATAATGTAAACATGAATTATATCTTCTTTTGCAATTTCATTTAGCTACCTACAGTAGAGATGTACCATGGACAGCACCGCTGCCACAATACTTATGAGGATCATTTTTTCATACAGGCAACTGAATGCTCAATTTTTAAAAGATGGATATCTATACCTACAATGAACAAAATCAACACCACTATTGCATGATCATGTTTAGTAGCTTCCAAGATTACCTATGTGCAGAAAAAAAGATAAGTTTTGCTTAACACATATAAGAGTGCAGGCACATGGAAATAGAGATGTACTGGAGAGAATTGTTAATTTGGGGGGGAATTATCAAAAGCTCTGGGTTGATAAAATTTAACATGGTGACCAGGAAGAATGGTGAGATAATACAGAAAGCAGCCATAGAGAAGGATCTGATTACAGTCATCTTATTGTTTGCACAAAGGGCTCAGGGATAAAAACTGTAACTCAATCCTATATAAGAAATATAGGTAGCCCTTGACTAACAACAGTTCGTTTAGTGACTGTTTGAAGTTACAACGAAACTGAAAAAAATGATATATGACTGCTTTTCACACTTATGACCATTGCAACAGTCCCATGGTCAGGTGATCAAAATTTGCCCGTTTGGAAACTGGTTCATATTTATGATGGTTGCATGGAGTCACATGATCACCGTTGGTGACCTTCTGACAAGCAAAGTCAATGGGGAAGCCTGTTTCACTTAACAGCCATGTTGCCAAATTCACAACTGCAGTGATTCACTTAACAACACTGGCAAGAAAGGTCATAAAATGGGGCAAAACATTTATAACATGTCTCACTTAGCAACAGAAATGTTGGGCTTAATTGTGATCATAAGTCAAGGACTACCTTTAATTGGATGGAAGAACATTTGAGAAGGAATTTAAAAATGGCGTATTCACCTATTGTTACAAGGCAGTATTGATTAGTTTAATTTTTCTCAATTAACTTAGTTTCAGAGAAAAAGGGATGAGAAAGAAATGATCTGTTTTCCTCCCTGTATTACAAAATGAAGATTTAATTCATCCCTCTCTCTTTGTCTCTTGGCTGTGACTTAACCCCATTTAAACAAATTGCCCTCGAGGCATTCTTTTGAGGGAAGGGTGTTACATAGAAGATCTGCCTCTTCTCTGTAGCTCAGAGATAAAGAATACTTTCTCTCTATATATATGATTCAATTATTCTCATCTAATATGTTATCTATTTCAGCTAATATCATCAACAAATCATCATTTTAGAATATTGCCAGGAAAATTAAAGTAGTAGTGATATTAGTGACTGAAATAAATCTAAGGAGAGAAATATGAAAGCATATTATTACCTTGCATGGCCAAGATCAACTGCTAGTGCTGTTAAAATTCTTTAGCATTACTACCAATCAATAGTTATTCTTCATCCATAGTAAAGCACCAAGCAGGGAGCATCAGGAACAGAAAACACAACAAAAATGCCAAAAGTAAGGTCCTATGTATGTAAAACATAACAGCAATGCTAGAAGGGGAAATAGTTTTTTTCCCATTTATCCTTGTCAACTCTAGTTTGAGAAGATATCTGGCTGTAACTCATCGCTGCTATCTAGATCTTGGTCTTGGAACCAAAGCTAGACAAGTTTCAAGCAAGTTATTTGAACTCAAAAAGAAGATTAGAGCTTTCTCACTTGCACTTTGCCCCCCACACATATGGATCTGGTACTGCTACTTATTAAGTAGGGACATAAACGTTTTTCCCAACATGTTAATAAATGCTTCTCTCCTACTTCTCTTCTTTTGGATAACTGAAAGTAGAATTCCCAGAATATTCAGCTAGGTAGCAAGTGATCAGTTAGGAAATGAATTCTAATAAGTCATGAACACATTGAAAAGACATTTTGTTGGGAAAGATAGCAGTTAACTCCCCATTAGTAATAATATGGATGCTCTTAAAAGTATTTTTTTTATTTATTTTTAAAGCTGTCAGGAATCTTCAAATTCTGTTACTAAATAAATGAAAGAAATGCAATAAATACGAAAAATAAAAATGAAAACACTATGTCTTACAACATTTTTTGCATTCTTAACAACAAAGATATTGGACAGCCAAAAAAAACCCTAATGATAAAATGTTCTATTTTAAGTGAATAAAACACATATTTGAGAATCATGTCTTGAAAGTGAAATACTATTCAGAAAATACAAGGGCATCTTTTGTAATAAGTCTACAGCATGAATCTTTCATTTTATTTAAGAATGTTCACTATATTATGACTTAAATACATAGCATTCATCATCTACAAATGGGAACCAAAGCCCCGAGGCCTATCCTTAATTTTGTATTCCTCTGGGCTCCATCTCATCTCCACCAGCAGCTGGTCTAACTCTCAACTAAGGAGGCTGTAATTAGAAAAAGATTAGATTGTAGGGATCTTTATGTGGAAAATGACTACAAAGCACTGAATGAACTAAAGGAGCAGATGTCACTTTGGGTCTTCTTCACTTAACATTCCCTTACAAAGCTCTCCTTAACAAACTCAAACAAAAAGGGTCAGAAACAGAGACGGAGAAAAAAGACTGAAAATATGTATTACTTTCAAAAAGAAATTGAATGAATAGCAAAACCATAGAAATATTTGCCTCCACTTTCCTTTTTTTAATCTTAACTTTTCTTTCTCTTTTAACTTTGCTGGACTATTTCAAATGCATTGTAGTTTCAAAATATTCTATCTGAAAATTATATAAGCAGCATTTTTGTTTTAGGTTATAATAAATGTGGTTATGATGGAAAATATAGTTTTATTAAAGCATTAATAAAATAAGGTGCCCACCAATACCCATCTACCTACTCATGATCTCCCACTTTCAAATTGCTAGGTCAACAGGAGCTGGAGCGAGTGAGAGGCACTCACCCTTTCCCGCAGCCAAAATTAGCTCTCAAAACAATTTAATCATTTAAGCATTAAAACTTCAATATTTGAGGAGACTTTAGGATTGATTAGATTAGAAAATGAATAATCTATACCAGTGATGGCTAACCTTTTTGGAGACGTGTGCCAAAATTGTGTGCATGCCCAATATTGCATGTGTGTGCGTGCCCAGACCCACAATGGAATGCCTCCACACAAATGCGTGCTGCAGAGAAGATCTTACCTAATGAGGTTATGAGGTTTTGTAAAGCTAAACAATTGGGAACTCACATTAATCCTGTAAACTAAAATCCAACTGAGAATTAAAACAAACAAATAATCAAAGCTAACAAGGTCATGTTCCTATTGTAAGTCAAACTCAAACTCATGTGTACGTCTATTAATGTCTCACAGACCATGAAAGATGTTGGGAATCACTCATATCAATCTTGTTCTATTTTTTAACCCAGTTAATATGCTAAGTACTCTTGCATAAAATCTGAACTATCACTAACATTTTAGAAAATGGCTAAGAGTAGTCTTGTAGTTTATGGTTTGCTTTTTTTACAATGAATGAACTTGAAGTCAATAAAGGCTAATACAATTATTTTCCTCATAGATTATCACAGAACTGCCAAATGCCTGTGAAAAGGGCTTTGTTTTTATATATTATTTTGGCATAATGCCATAATGCAAGTTTCATGAAATTTCATCTGTTGTTTATCAGTAGCTCAATTTGCAGAAAAAGCATATGAAAAGATCTTTCCCTCTCTAATGACATCTTAAACTGGATTAAACAATAATTCTAGCTAAAACATGATACATGATTTTTTTATATCATTTATGCCAAAACAGCTGGAGTAATAATTTAATAGATATTTATTAGAATTCCCCTAATTCTTCCCAGAAAATATTGCAAACTTGTAGATGGCACAAATGATTAAAATTTAATTTTTATAAGCTAGGTTTCAGCTTATTTAATGTTTACTTAACTACAATTTTTTATTATGTTCAGCAGAAACTATGCCATAAAAAAAGATAAAATTGCCTTGAATGCAAAATACCCTGGGAAGACTGAAATTACTCTAAAAAGAAGGCTGTTCATTCACACCATACAATGAGGTTTTGACTGTCATTTAATGTAAACCGTACTCTAAACAGAATTATTTAGAAAAAAGAAATGTTAAAATGCAAATCACCAACCTGACATGACACAGTTCTCTATCCTGTATTCCTCTGCAACAGTTAGGCACACCAAAGAGAATACAAGGCTAAGGACGTGAATAGAATCTTCAGCAGTATTTGGTTTCTCTCTCCCCTCCTCCCAAATTTCCACAAAAACAAGCTTTCAGTTTCATAGTGGACTGTAGCTTCACTATTTACTGAAAAGAGGGTCTCCAATGTTCCATTTATACCCTTTTTAAAAGCAAGATTACACTAGAAAGTTTAATTAAATTCAATTAAATAAATTCTCCAGTGTGCATGAGTGAACTTTCTGTGCTAAAAAGTTTGAGAAACAGTGGAATAAAAACATTTAAAAGCACTATAGCCATGTCATGCCTGCACTAGTCTAAAACAGCCTGTTTCAAGTCACAGAAAGGTTCATAAAAGAACAACCAACTATATGCAATCATTCTGTAGGAAGTAACTTAAACAGCATTCTAAGTAATAAATGCAAATGAATTTTTCAATGATTTTGCAATACACAAACACTTTAGTTTTACAGAAAGAATATAAGCTTTATAAAATAGGCACAATAATCAATAATCTAACAATGTTCAGAAGTCACTAAAGAGTTACCAGTTACATTAGTACAATAAAGTCAAAAGGAGGAAAAGAGAGGAAGAGGGGTGAAAACCACGAAAGTCGGACAAACCTTTGTTTTTCTTTAGAAGATATCATAATTGTGCAATAATCTTGTAAAACAAAAACATTGAATTCAAAGTCTTGCAATAAATCAATGTACTGAAAACTCAGCATATCTGTGAGCCTTGCTTTAAAACACAAGAAAAAGTCATTGCCTTTCACTATAAACTTCCAGTTCAGTGGGAGAAACTGCCTGTCTTCAAATTACACTTGAAGTCCACGAACCAGGAAGGGTTAGCTTTTACTGGCGTAGTCTTGCTTTTCTGTTCATAAACAAACATGCACTGAATTTACCAACTTGAGCTGTCGGTTGTTCAGAACATGAGGGCAATCCCTGAGCAAATTTAACACCCAATTTTCCAAACAAATTAATTCCAAACCTCTCTTGGAGTGGCATGTCAAAAACCTCCCTCAAGGAACCCTTCTTTAACAAATGGTAACCTATCAAGTAGAGCCATCTCTTTTCAGCTTCAGAGAACACCAGAGGTCACCTGATAGTCGCCTCTCTTAAGGAGCTTTGTAATGGAACATTTCTTTGAAATGGAAAGGGAAGTTCACATTTGAAATAAAAGCCCCAGATCTCATGCATTTAAAGCAAAGGCAGACAAGAAATACAGCTGTTAAATCTCCATGTAGAGTTTGAGCTTCACAGAAACGGGTGTGTGTGCAATGACAATTGTGCATGTTCTAATAAATATCCATAAATTATGATTTTCTATTTTTCCAATAAAGGGGAAGTTTTCCTTTACACTCCTTACGCATCTTTCTTTAAAGTAGCATTAATGCAATAGATCTCGATAACGCTGGCATTAAAATGTGGTAATTGAGATTTTTCAGAAATTAAATATTTCTTATCTATGCAGATGAATTAGGTTACAAAGCACAATATGATCTAATTCTGTTTATTTGTATTTTAGTGGCATTTACAAAATGATGATGTTCCTCCTTAAATATAATTCAAACAAGCCAGTGAACTCCCAGCTACTACTGTTAAGGAAGTTCTTACTTCATTGGATCCTTTTAAGTAACTGTTGAGCAGATTATGTGTTAATTAATGACTTCAAGATTACTTACAAGCAATCTTGGACTCAGTAAAACAAATAAGCACAAAAATAAATGAAACAGATAAACAACAGTTAAGAATGTCAGTTTTAATTTTTCTTGTGCATTTACATGCTAAAATACTCAATTTGCAGTTTTTATATCAATATATTTGATCTGACCAGTAGAAATAAAGTTAAAGCAATATTTTTTGTCAAATAAAATTCACTTTCAATGCAGTATTTTCTCTTTATTTTAAGCTAGCTGTTCCTGGCCATGCATTGCTGTGGCCCAGTCTGGTTAAATGGCCAATCAATCTGTGTGTAGATCTACACCTGCACAAACATGTACACACAACCATTGTATAACCCCAATCTACCTACCCACTGTATTTCTCCTTCTATCCCTCTACCTACCTACCTACCTACCTACCTACCTACCTACCTACCTACTGTATTTCTCCCTCTCTCTATCCC
>JAPKID020002878.1:0-12861 GCA_026931265.2 Tropidonophis doriae
ATGCAACACCCACCTATCTATCACTCAAAAGAAATTAATCTTTAATACTGGAAGTACTGATGTCTTTGAGATATTCTACTTAAATTTATTATAGTACAGTTAATGTAACACTGAAAAAATTGTTTTCCATTTTCAGTGAAGGCCAAATAAAGTCATATTTGCAAACAAAAGGGATTGTTTGCAAAAAGACATTAAATGAATTTTTGGTATCGAATTTGATTTGAGGTGCCTGCAAAGCTATCATAAAAGATTGTTTTACTCCATGTAATTGAGGTCAAAAAGAAAATCCCAAGAAAAAAAATGCCTATTGTGAGATTTAAAACTTCTCAGTTGAATCATCAGGAGACACTGAACAATAAAAAGAGCTATTAAACCTTTTCAAAAGCCCCCCTTTGCTAGTGCTCAATTTTAGCCACAGAGGAGAGTAAAGGAATATATATGGATATCGCATTTAAATACAATTCCAAAGAAGAGAGATCTCCTGTCACAACCCTTACTATAATTGGTCAGCTCTCTTTATATAAGTTTTGTACAACAGCTTATATGACAGTGGTCTTCCCTCACAGTTGCAACATCTTTATTATAACAATGCTACCAATTTTAGCATGACAGCTGCTTCCCTGCCAATCTTAGCCTGACTTGACCTGGAATGTTAATCAATTCACAGTATTATTATTCCCCTACAAAAACTCCCTTACACAACTTCTTAGTTTAATGTCTTACAGATAGTGTATTAGGTTATACAGGGTTTAAACATGACTGTTCTTTTACTCTCTTTTTACAGGAATAATTCTCATTACTCTCATCTATGATGACAGATGAAATTAGGAGGAAAGAGGAGGATTTACAGAAAGCAACAGCAGATTCCACTATTTTGTACCAAATTTTGTTGGATTATATTCCATAAATGTGGGATTCAACTGTTTTGAGCAACATTAGTTACATTGAATGTGGTGAATTGCTAAAAATATTATTTGAAGATATGGGAGATACAGTATATCCTTATTTCATATATTAAGGATTGGATTTATGACCAGTGTGACTTAGGAAGAATGGGGATTTTGCCTTACCAAGCAAAAAATGATGAAATCTATTTATAATTGACTCCCATTTCACAATAGGCTGAAGGTTAGTTAAGGTTGGGGTTGGGTTGCTGGTATTCAGGGAATTTCAAATAATGTTCAGCATCTGCACGAACAAATGCAACACCCACCTATCTATCACTCAAAAGAAATTAATCTTTAATACTGGAAGTACTGATGTCTTTGAGATATTCTTTTTAAAGATATTATAATACAGTTAATGTAACACTGAAAAAAATGTTTTCCATTTTCAGTGAAGGTCAAAAAAAGCAAATAGGGTTGAAGAAGTTTGCAAAAAGATGTTAAATGAATATTTGGTATCGAATTTGATTTGGGGTGGTGGAAAAGCTGCCATGAACAATTATTGAATTCCATGTAAGTAAGGTAAAAAAGAAAATCCCAATAAAATAGGCCTATGGTGACAGATGAAATTAAGAGGAAAGAGGAGGATTTACAGAAAGCAACAGCAGATTCCACTATACTGCATCAAATTAAATTTTGCATCAGGAAATATCCATATTATTTAATGTAACCTTTCAGAATTCCTGTGTGGTTTTTATTCAAATATCTGTAAAAGATGAAACATTTCCTTGGAAAACATTGATCAATTTCTTTTTAAAAAAGAATTAGCAAAACTTTCAAAAACTGAGAAATATTTTCCACACTATATTTTTTACATAATTTTCACACGATGAGACACACTCCCCCCCCCCAGTACATTAGTAATGTCTGTGCATCTTATAGATTGAATATTGTGGCAGGAGGGAGGTGGTTGGTGCGTCGTTGCCATTCATTGCTGCTTTCTGTCACTCCTGCCACTGCCTGACACCACTGCTGCCTGTCATCACTGCCAGCTGCACAGCTGTAGCCATTCACTGCCACCGGGGAACACTGGTACCGTTGCTGCTGAGCAGTTGATCAGCCATTGGATCAACCTCCCAAAATACCACCGATGAGCTTTTCTAGCTGGAGGGGATCACTGTTACCGCCAACCACTGCCATCGTACACCGCCACTTCCTATCACTACTGTCACCAAATGGCGACAGCAAGTGGAAGTGGGATCAATTCCTGCTGTCTAAAACAGCTGATCAGCAATATTCTGGAAGGTCTATATGTTTAGTAATTAAAAAAAACTGATTTGGAGCTCTGTGTATGTACTAATGATAAACAAGTGATTGCTAATATGTAGAAACTACTAATGAAAAAGAACAACAAGAAGGGAAAGCTCATGCATGGAACTGTGTATCATTGGCACATAACACCTGATAAATTGTCATAGATAGTTAAGAGTTTATACTATTTTTGAAATAGGAATTATTGTTTAAAAATACTTGATGTTGAGCTTTCTATAATTCTGTATTTTTTTATTTTTCCTTCCTTTTCCTTCCTGCTCTATTAATAATGATGTCCTTTTTAATATTTTTAAATGTTTTTGGTATGTTTTAACAGTTTGTTTAAGGTTTTTTGATAGTTCTGTATACTTTTTAAGAATATAATAAAACAGTTTTTCAACACACAGCTCTCTTTCATTAGGAGAGAAACTTCCCTGTGTTTTATAAGTGTGAAAAAATAAAAAAGTGAGACAAGCTAAGAAAAAATTACACTTGTAGAAATAATTGGGGATATTAAAAACTAAGCTTATCCCAATGAAGTCACCCACCTTCCTGAGTGGAGATGGTCCCTCTAGCACATGGAACACAACTGTAACAGCAAACTGGCTTCATGGGGTCCAGCAGCCTGACAAATCCGGGTGGGCAACTATCCACACACCGAGACCTTGGAAGGGGCTGAAGATAAAGAAAAAGAGCATTCAGTGAAATATGTGGAGCTGACGTTCCTGTGAAATATGGCATAACATAGAAAGACCCAACAAAACCTCAGGCCCAAGTTTTAATTTGTGGAATATAATCTTGGATAATCGAAAGAATCATAGGTTAATATAGTAAAGAAAAAAGTGCTTAACCTCTTTGAGTCTCTTTTGGGCCTATAACAGATGGTACAGGAATGCAGTCATACAATTCGCTTTTTGACCCTTCTCCCTGTTGGATTTTACTGTTGTAATGTATTTTTCTGCAGCATCTACAGTATTCAGCCCGTTGATGGCAGTGTTAACAAGTTTACAAGTATGGGAAATACTCTTATGTTCTTTTCTTTTAAGTAGAGTTTCCTGTTTCCTATTACAATTAAATAGTTAAGTAGTAAAGCACATTGTGACTGTACTCTTTGTTTGATCAGTGGTGCCATATGTAAACTGAATTTCTCATATCTTTATTTATTTATTTATTTTATTCCATTTCTATACCGCATCTATCTCCCCAATGGGACTCAGGGCGGTGCACAGAAGAATTAAAACACTACAAACAATCAGAATATAAATACAGTCATGCCATTAAAATAAAATAAAATTTGGTATCTGTGCTAAAATATAATTAAAACTGTTAAAACCTATGTTAAAATTCAATCCCTAAATTTAAGATAAATAGTTCTACATCTAGGCCAAGCCCACAAGATGAAAAATGTGTGTTTTAAGCAACTGACGGAAGAGGCGAAGGTCCGTGATGGTGCGGAGTTCGAGGGGCAGGTCATTCCAGAGGGCTGGACCCACCACAGAGAAGGCCCTCCACCTGGGGGTCACCAGCCGGCATTGACCCGCAGACGGCACCTTGAGGAGGCCCTCTCTGTGGGAGCGGACAGGCCGAAGCGCTTGAAAGAAAACCTCTGGTCTCATCCTGTTATCCACATCCTTCCCTGCCAAAGGGTGGGCTGCTTTCCACTTTACTTGCTTACTTACCTATTTATTCTCTGGATCTGCAATTATTATTACAGGACACAGAAATATGCAGAATTTAAAGAAATTCTCTTCCTCACCTCATCAACCTGCACAGCCCTCCTGATTGCATCCTGGTCCAATCTGAATTTGAATGTGTCTTCTGAGCATCCCTTTTTTTCCAGACTCCCAACTTTCATTTTGAAAATCGACCAATTGTCAAACCTCACCCAGTATGTGATGTCAAAGTCAGAGGCCAGATCCCCTTTCTCATCCAAATAGATTCCCTCTAAGGAATTATTGTAATATTGAGAGATGTGCAGGAAAGGGTGAAGCTAAAATAGAAAAGAGTAATGAATCAATTGAAGAAAATAGGAAACAAGATTCTAAATTGTCCTCAATTCAACACCTGATTTCCCTGAAATTCAAGCATTGGTCGAGGGATTAAGGACAATTTCCCACAGCTGAGCTGAAGAGTTTCCCATCTATCCTGGATTTGGAACAAAACATTGCTGATCTGATATTTGTCTCTCTTCTCAGTTTTTCTTCTCACTTTCCTGTGACTTGACTTCCCTTGAGGATTATTAGTGACCAAGTCTAATAGATTTGAGACACCTGGAAGCTGCCATCAGATTGTTTCAGAATGAAGGAAGCAAAATTATTTTATCATCAATATAGCTGATTATGACTAGGTGGTAGAAAGGAAAATTAAAATAAGCAATCAAATAAGAGACGTTGATATCTTCTCAACTTTCCAAATATTATCTGGGTTACTTACTGACAGACAGTATGGTAGTTCCCACCAAAGTCCTCCATTCCAGTGGGAAAAATACTAAAATCTGAGTGATTGAATGGTCTGACAGCTCCCTATAAAAGGGCTGCTGCCAGCAGAGCCTTTGCTAGATCGTACATAGTTGTCACTTAATAAAGAGCTGTTGTTGCTGAAGCCTGAGTCTGCTTCATTCATTCACCTTTTCTAACACTGAAGACAAAGGTGGGATTGCAAGGCAACTAGGCACCGAAAAAATGAAATACAATCCAGCGAGTCAATCCAGCCTGGAGTGAAGTGCGGCATTGAGCAGCCATCTTAAAGTGGCAAATTCAGATCCGTTTGCCAAGACAAGATGACTACGCATGCCCCACCAGTTCCATATGACCCAGCTACCGAGCACTGGGACTCGTATATGATGAGGTTTGAATACTTCCTTGAAGCCAACGACCTCTAAGGCTTCTCCGAAGGCCTGAAGAAAGCAGTGTTTCTAAGCTACTGCAAACCAGAAGTGTTTGAGACCGCCAAAGAGCTGTCCGAACCAACTCTGATTCAGTCGGTCACTTGGCCGGTCCTACAACAGATGTAGTGGACACAATATGCTCCCAGACCATCTAAATATGTGTGGAGAGGCCAATTCAACCTCCACAACCAGAGGGCTTGAAAACCAGCTAAGTGATAGTATAAACTGCATCAATAATTATTCCATTACATAAAAAAGGCTCTAGATATAACCCAGACAATTTCTGGTTAATTAGTCTAATTGATATTTCAGCAAAAAGTTACGCTAAGTACTTGCTTCATAAATTAGAAGATTGGATAAAGAGAAACAACATTCTAGCTGAAGAAGAGACAGGCTTCAGGAGTGGAAGATCTACTATGGACAATTGGTTTGTGTTGGACCATCTAATAACAAAGTTTAAGTTTTGGGAAAAGCCACTGTATGTGGCATTTATAGACCTGGAGGTAGCCTTCAATTCAATCAATATACACATTTTATGGGATAAATTAGAGGCCATGGGAATAGAGAAGAAACTGCTATGTTTAATTAGATTGTTATACATGGAAACCCAGGTAAGAGTTCGAGTGAACAGGACAGGATTGGTAACAAATGCAATCCAAATAAATAAGGGCGTAAGACAAGGTTGCATTTTTGCCCCAACACTTTTCAATTTATACTTAAATGACTTTCCAAAATGTTTGGAAGTCATATCACTAGGCCTAAAATAGGAACAAGACAGGTAAATTGCTTGTTATATGCCGATGATATAATTTTACTGCCCGCCTCACAGGTGGGGCTACGAACATCTCTCAGGAGGTAGACACCATATTGTATAAAGAATCGCTTGACAATTAACATAGAGAAATCAAAGATAATGATATTTAGCCTGGCCTAAATGTAAATATGCTGCCCCACAATCTTTTTTGGTAATTTTTAGGATTTTTCCTGGGTGGTTTTAATAGAATGTGGGTTTTAGCATAAGGTTTTAGCTTCAATTGTTTTTAAATTTTATATGATTATATCTGTATGTATGTGTTTTTCCCTTGTGCGCCACCCCGAGTCCCTTGTGGAGATGGGGTGGGATAGAAATCTAAATAAAACTAAAAAACTAAACTAAAACTAAAACTTGAGAGAAAAGCTGAATTAGACATTTAGGGTAATGCAAATAGATACTTCTCCTCACAGAAGTCTAAAGTTACCACAGCTCTTCGGTTTTTTTGAAGCTTCAAACCCTGCTCTCCTTTATCTGATAACAGATTACCTGGACAGTCCCAAGTAGAAAAGCGGTGATGAGGAATGGCACCAAGGATGTTCCAAAATACCACATATTGAGCCAGGCTGATACATCCAGCAGCAAGATGTGAAGAAAGGACAGGAGGAAGAAGAGGTGATTGGAATTTAGTAGTCCCATCTTTTCAACAGTGGCACGGAGCTCACGGAAGTCCTCCACAAGTTCTTTCTATAAAAAACCACAGTGTTTATACTTCCTTTATTCTGAAAACCACTTTTTTATTTAGAAGTGGACAACCTGACACCTTGGGCTGTGGGCACATCTAAAGACCACATTAGTCTGAAGCCTTTGAAGTCTTCCAAAAATTATGACCAAAATAGCAATAGCACTTAGACTTATATACTGCTTCACAGTGCTTTATAGTCCTCTCTAAGCGGTTTACAGAATCAGCATATTGCCCCCAACAATATGGGTCCTCATTTTACTGACCTCAAAAGTATGGAAGGCTAAATCAACCTTGAGCCTGGTGAGATTTGATCTGCTAAACTGCTGGCAGTTGGCAATTCTGCACTCTAACCACTGCACTGACCTCAGCTCATATGACAAAAATATAACAATAAAAGCCATACAAAGGGGAAAATATTCAGTATATGTTTGGCAAGTAATTGAATCAACTTTTTCATTGATAAAATTAAAGACAAATTTGTCTTTTGTCCTGGTGCTACTCAATATAGCTTAGAGTGATACCATTCCTATTCTAGTTTCATGATAAAAGACTGCAATGCAGTGGTGTGTGGCTATATCAATGTTCATGTATGTATATTTTTTTTAGAAAGCCCATTCCTACTGAGATATTCCAAGTTAAATTTCCTTGCTCTGAGAGTCAGCACATGAATCTATGAGATATTTTGCATCTTAAACATTTAATATTTCTCACTCCAACCATTTCCTAGATCTTGTCCCCATTTTGAGATTTTAATTCATCATTTTTGTTTTGTTCTGGTACTACACAGTCTTCTCTCACCTGAAAACTGCCTCTCAACATATCCCACAGTATGTTTCTGTATTTCCCATTTTAGGTAAGTCATCAAAGGAAGGTATTTTGGACTTTATTCCCAATTTTTTTTCTGCAGATTCCTCATACAGTAGCATCAGCAAAGATCTCTTTCTCGAGGCAGTTCTCAGAATAGCTTACATTTTTGTTGGGTTCAAAACTGGGCTGATCTGCTGCAAGCTCCCCAATGAATAAAGGCTTCAAGTATGTTCTCACTAGATTCTTGTCCAAATGGAATGCTGTGAAAGGATCCTGCAAAACCAAAACAGAACCAGGCAAAAAATAATAGGGCTATTTGTCCAAAATGATCAATAAGACAAATCTTTGGGTTTTGTTTCAGAAGGTATCTGCTTTTTATTAAAGGAATCTAACCATTAATCTGGGGGAAAATGAAATTAAAGGAGCAAATTTTGTTATCTCTCATTGAGTCAGTGAAATGTTGAATAAACATGATTGTTGTGGTTAAAGATTTCCATTTTATTAGCTTCATTTTAGAAGCCTGCTATTTTTTTCCTTTAAGAAATTGGCATTATCCCCACATAATTCACATAGTTGTCCAAATAGTTTCTCCTGTAACCATCACCGAAGTCCAAGTTTTAAAATTACAAATAAACAAAAAACCCACCAAAGAGAATCTGGTTCTCCTTCCTTGCTCTTCCTCATTTAGTTTAAAATCTGCCTTGGTTTAATCATTTTAAGCATCTAGACTTAAGCACTAGTCTCCAGCCAGCACATTGATTCCAATGGCTTCTTCCTTTTGATTTGAAATCCTTTGCATTCAATTCGGCAGTTTCTGAAGGGAATCTGAATGGAAGCCAAGACAATTAAATCTCTAAATTACACTGTTTGCTTTTGGCTGCTAGAGGCTGCTAGACACCTATTTTCCTGGATTGTTATATTTTGTATAAAGTGTCTATTCTCAAACAAAAGAACTTCAGGCTGATAAAACAACTGAGTAACAACTGATCAAATGAGTCAGTTTTATCACAAGCTTCATAAATCAATAACATGATTTCATTCTTTTTACGTAGATGCAAATATAGACCTAGATACATACATACAAACCAAAGCCCGAAGATGGCAAGTGAGATCTTGCCGAAATGTTGCAAAAACACCTTTAATTTTACACGGGAAAAGACCCGAACCAAACAATACCAGCATACATACATATATACATACATACAGCATTATTATTTTATGTCAAGGTTGATAGCCATCCAGTGCCTTTGACAATGAGTAAAACAAGTGTATTTTCCTGTGACGATTAGCTTACTGACAACAGGAAACTTTGGTTATCATCATTAATATATTCCGAATAATACTTACTTTCTGATCATTGTGTTCAGAGCGCCCGAACCACTATCAAACTCTCTATACTTAGAATTAATTGTCTCCTCCATCATTCCCTCTTGGGCAATTCTTTTTACAAGTAAATGATGGAAATGAATTGAAAGATGGGCTACACAAAAAATATTCTATGATTTATGAAGTAGTGTTGAGTCCATGAATACAAGGGCCAGATTAAATTTCTTTAAATGCTTGAGAGTTTCATCGTTACATTTGTACATAGCTTACACTCTCTCTTAGCTGCCAACAACCTACTGTACCATATGAGTAGTTTTCTCCAGACATGTACCAAAGTCCAGAAAGACCAGCTCAGGACATGCTGACCTGCTGTTGTATATATTGGGCAATATTAGTCCTTTAATTGGTGTGGCACCAAGAAAGGGCTTTAATCCTATTGTTGATACTGCAGCTTCCAGCCAAGCTCCCGGATCTCCTCAGAGCGAAAAAACACCAAACCTTCCCTAGTAAAACGTATCTGAAGGGAGCGAGAGTGAGAAGACTGTCATTTCCTGATCAGTTTTTTTTAAACTGGAAATGGGAAAGTGGGTGGGTCACAGCCAGAGCTGAAGACTGTGGTACCATAAGTTTCAACCAATCATCAACAATGGTGGATGTAAAACCTGGCAATAATGCCTGAAATGAAGAGGAAGGAAGCAATGATGGGCAGATGATTTCCACAGCACTTTTTTTTAGAATCACAGTGCTTTGTGTGTCGGCAAGACACAAATGAGAGTCTGGTTGTAGACATTTCTTTTCTTTTAAAAATAAGCTTGCTTGCTTTTCTTAGCATGCCAGTGAAAAAGGTGTTTTTTTTTAATGAAATTATTTCAATATTTGCTTTCTTTACATGAGCAACTTTGTTTCAGATTACAGAAAAAGCATTGTGCTACAGCTACATTAAGACTAAAGCATCTATTTCTCTCTAGTAAACTAAGATGTCTTAGATTATTAAGACAATTTGTGCACCTCTGAACAATATGGTTCAGGAGGCTGGTATAGGCTTAGCTTTTGGTTGTGATGAACTAGGCCCTTGGAGTGTTTCTCAGAAATAGAGAGAGATGCTCTGCCCTAATATTTCTCAGAAATTCTGAGTAGTTGAAAGATTGTTGCAATGCAAAATCATAAGGATAGGTTATTGATAATAGGTTCACTGTGTGCACACAAAAAATCTGAGTGCCTCCAACAGTCCAATTAAACATTAAATATTAAATGTAGACATGAATCCCTTCAGTTAGGATTAAGGAAAATTGTAGGTAGGGCCTTAAATTAAGTTTGAGCGAGAGATCCTATCAGATAAGAGATCCTATG
This sequence comes from Tropidonophis doriae, assembly GCA_026931265.2. Taxonomy (NCBI): domain Eukaryota; kingdom Metazoa; phylum Chordata; class Lepidosauria; order Squamata; family Natricidae; genus Tropidonophis; species Tropidonophis doriae. The sequence continues at coordinate 10,062 of JAPKID020002878.1, forward strand.
AAGAGAAGACTTAATTTAGATATAAATGGGAGCTCAGCGGTGACTATCCTCTGCAAAATAGTTGGATTTTAAATGCACATTAAAGCAAATGAAGATTTTAGCTTCCATTCTCAGAGTGCAACAGTGAAAAATAAATAAATCAATACATTCTAAAAATCAGCTATTCAGAGTTTTTTGTCTTCTGCACCATGAGCCAAAACGCCCTTATGCTGCTACAAAATCTTTCCAACATGTCACAACAAAAAAACTGTCTTTCACCGTCAGATTTAGCCATAAAAATAACAGAAAAGCTTGGAATGTTGTCAAGAAAATATACCAGCATTTGAAAAGTTGTTCTCAAAGCTTAAATAGTGAAAATTATACCCAGATTACTAATGTAAAATACTTCATCCAGAATTTCTAATATATTCAGCCCATTAATTAAAGAGCCATTTACAGTACATGCCTGAACATGTCAATTATTCAAATAATATAAACTTCTGGAGATGGAATCCATACTGACCATTTTTGAGAAGGGCAATGGCCTTGATTTATAGTGAACTAGCTGATAACCCGATGTTACCTGGTATTTATTTAAAGGGGGGAAATGTCCACATCAAACATAATTTCTAATGTTGGATTTTCCTCCTTACCAGAGGGAGCCCCCATGTGGAGTACTGTGAAGCCATTACCATGACAACTCAACTGCGCTGTACATTATAAGTGACAACAGGCTGTATCATAACAGAACACACACACCAAGAGGTTTTAGGAGTGTCTTACCCCCACAGTATTTGTTTCCAGAGAGTAATCAATTCCCTATGTATCAATTCCCAACATACACTGTGTATCAATTCCCAACATACACACACATAGCCGTTTTTATATACATAGATAGATGAGCCTATATGTATACATGGATGTGGTCAAGATTTGGGGAGCTTTTCCCCAAGTTTTAGGAAGTTTGATCTAGTGGTTAGTCCCACCTTAGGCATGAAAGCCAGCTGATTGGCTTGGGGCAGGTCACTCTCTTTCAGCCCACCCCACTCATGGGTTTACTGTTGGGAGGGGGAGAGGAGAAGGAAGGTGTATTTGATGTTTGCCACCTTATTTGTAAAAGATAATAAATATGAAATAATAATATAATAATTTTCCATTTGGTCTTTTTTAAGCATAAGGTCAGTGGTGAAATCTAAAAGAAGTTCCTACCAGTTGTGTGGGCGTGGCTTGGTAGGCGTCATGTGACTGGGTGGCCGTGGCTACATGGCTGTGGGTCAAAAGACAGAAACTCACTTTAATAATGGAGCAGGGGGTTGAGCTAGATGACCTCCAGGTACATTCCAGCCCTGGATTGCTTTTTTCTTTCAAGGTATCCTCTGAAGATGCATCTCTGAAGCTACATCTCCCTCTCTCTCTCTCTCTCTCTCTCTCTCTCTCTTTCTTTCCCAGCACCCCTCCCCACTGCTTTTTAAAGCATTTTTCCCTGCCTATTCACCCGACCTTTCCACATTTTACAATGGCTTGTTTCACAAGCTCTGCTTTCAAGAATTCTGGTTGAACATTATATGGCAACCTGAATATGGCGAAGCAAAGCCAAAGAAGTTCTTGCAGAGACTTGTTTGGGGGGGAAGTAGAAGAGCATTGCTCAATGGTTAAAGCAATGTTTAGCATGGAGGGCAACCTAAATTCAGATCTTGGAACCAGTTGATCCTAGAAGATCCACATCGGAGAATTGCTGCTGATATTCTATTTGACAAAGTTGAGTTAGAAGGACCAATGCTTTGCTTCAGGAAAAGGAGAAGCTTGTCAGGTGCTGTTGCATAAAATCAAAGACAATGAAGGCCAACAGCTACCCCTTGAAAACGTAGTCTCGCTGCTGGTAGTTTCTTTTTTCCTTAGTAAATAAAGGAAAAGGATTGCCTTTAGCTCATCCCAGATACATTCAGAGTTTTTTATTGGCAAGAGGCCTTTTTTGAGAGAAGACATACAACGGTACAAGTTATTGCCTACAGTCCGAAATGATACACCACAACAGTGGTGGGTTGCAGGGGGTACGCCCCGGTACAGCCATAACGGAGCCTATTGGGGACCATTCTGGCACGGTGCTCCAGAGGGCCCAACCATCCGCCCAAGCTCCTTACCTGTCCTTTAAAGCCTTTGGGGCTTCTACACAAATGCATGACACATACAGCACCTGCGCAACGTTCCGCTGAGCAGCTGGAGGGTTACGGAGGGTTGCGGAGGCGTCACTGGCAGGTATGATGCATGTGCGTGCCTCACGTGTGTGTGCACATGCCATGCATGTCCATGTGGATGGCACTGGGCTTGTTCCAACCGTACCTGTTGGAATAGGATCTGGAAGCCACCACTAAGAACTTCTTCCTGATTATAATGTACAGTTTGGTCATTGGAAACAGAACATTATGCACTTAGAGCTACTAGTTCCAAAGGCAACTATTAGGGCTTTACACAATTACCGGTACCTTTATTTATTTATTTTTATTTTATTCTTTTGGCCACTTAAGTGGCCAGCATTAGCCTGAGTATTACATATTAGCTTCCTATTAATTATTGTAAAATTACATGATAACTAAGCTTTTCCAAAATGTTAGATGAGAAAAAATATCAGGGGAAATATTCATGGAAATAGTAACATCCAGATCAGAGATGGGTTCCTACCAGTTCAGCCGAACTGGTAGTGGTACGATGGCATTGGTCGCTGGAACTAGCCGCCACACCCCCAAACTTATTTTTATTGTATTTATTACTCGAATTTCTAAACCGCACCCTCTCACCCAAAGGGACTCGGGGCGGTGTACAG
>JAPKID020002879.1:0-12860 GCA_026931265.2 Tropidonophis doriae
TTTTAGATGCCTGTGAACCGCCCCGAGTCCCCTCGGGGAGAGGGGGCGGTCTATAAATTCTAAATAAATAAATAAAATAAATAAAAATAAGAGACTGTATAGATGATAGTGATTTGCTAACCTGGAGTGGATTCTATACCATATAAGGCAGGAATGTCAACCTTCTGTCGTCAGGTTGTCCCCTTTGCTAAAACGGGGGTGGGTATGGCCAGCATGTGACTCATCCAACCCGCAGGCTGTGAGTTTGACACCCCTAATATAAGGTGTACAAAAAGGGAAGGTCAAAGAACAGTAGACAGACCCAGAACAAAATGAAGAGACAACATCAATTAACAATGGCTGAGGCCACAGAAAGAGCAAGAACATAACTTTGTATCTCCCTTGACACTTGAATGCAGAAGTAAAGAAGATAATTCCATTAAGAAAATGATGGTTTACGTGTATCAGTACCAAAAGGAAATATGCTGGCAATATTTGTGAACCACATAACCTACAAACATCATGAACCACAATTTTCAATCTTTCCAATCAATGTGATGATTACAAGTAGAGATGAAAGTTTCTGACACATTTTAGGTTGTGGAAAACTGCTTTAAAATACCAGCCACACATAGCTTTTTTTCTCGTTAACTTTAAAGATGGTTTTCCTTGCAGATTAGCACAGAATTATCACTGTATTTTTTCCTCTCTCACATTGCTCCTGTGTAATTTATTACGTGAGTTGTATTACTTCTGAATATGTGCAAGTTCTAACCCTTCACAGCATATGTTTATAAGCCACCCAGAATTTTCTTTTAGCAAAACGGGCAGAAAACAAGTCTAATGTATAAAATAAAATAAATATAAAGACACAATTGATGCTCATGAAATTTAGTCTACCTTTATCTTTGCCATGTATACTAGTGCTAGCAGCACCCTATATAAAGGTCTTCATAATATATAGTAGCCTATATAACTGCTACTTTTCTACAGCTTGAAATCAGCACAAAATGATATTCACTGACCGACAGATTGATCCACCCTGGTTTTTTTCATCTGTGATTGAAATTATTTGACTCATGATGGAAGTGAGTCTGGTGCTATTTTGTTCGCATGGTTGGTTAAGTTGTTTATTGACCTAATACTTCAGTTCATTGACATTCCCTTCCCTGTTTCATATATTCAACTTTCAGGCTTTATTTGGAAGTTTGCTATTTGGAAGTTTGCTTTAAGGTAAGATGTTGTTCTGCAGCTGCTGGGCCCTTTCTTCATCTGAAGTTGCTGATTCTTGAATTTTGTTGTGGTTGCTTTTAATATCCTGCCTATATTCAAAAGCTGAGAGAGCAGGTTTAAGCCCATATGCCCCTGGGGAAGATTTTAATACTAGGAACTTTCTTTAAAAAAAACATCATGTTTTTTTGTAAATTGTCTAGGATTGATGTTGAATAATCAAAAACATTTCAACATTGTAAAGATTATTATTTCTATTACTTTTTTTTCACATTTTCCAGGAAAGAGAACAGTATACTTTAAACTGTAATTCTTGTTTTTTTATACCCTATAATTATCTTCCCAGCCCTGTCTTACTTATCAGCCCCAAAACTGGTTTGGTAGGTTAATACAAGAATCACAAAATGTCACCAAAGGTTACATCACATCAAATACTAATAGAGGTTTCCCAATTTGATGCCTTGTAGCTAAACTGAGACGACTATTATCAGAATTCCCAGTTAGTTAAACAATCAGCTTTGCTGGGAGGGGGTTATGGGAGATATAATCCCAGCATATTTAAAGTTCCTCAAGTAGGGGAAGGATTTGGAATTGAGGCAAATTTTTTATTCAGTAAAGATTAAGTTGCTTATAGTTTTGTTTTGAAATCCTGGCAATTGTTTTATCCCTTTTGCATGGACATCTGTTTTATATCTTTTTTTTTAAAAAAAAAAGAAGCATAGATGATTTAATAAATGCCTGTTAAAAACCAGATTCAAAGTTCCAAACATTCATACTAATAATTAATAATGCAAAATTGAAAGCCCTTTGTCTTCGCAGGCTGGCAAATAGTCTATACACCTTCCCTGCCTCCTCTACCCTATGCTGTGTTTCTTCATTCTAACCTTCTCTGACATTTTTGCCAGCTTTCAGTTCTTAATACTTGGCTGACCTACATAAAGTATAGATGATGTAGTGAACCTGCTGGTGTGATCACAAATTTTCTTTGCAGGAAAATCTTGCTAGAAGCCAGGGAGAGGAGTCAAAGCACATCCTTCTTCAAGACATGTTATTTTTTCATATGCAGTAGGCAAGGATAAAATATACAGCCAGCACCTTATGTGGTCTGTTATGGTGAAATCCCCAAAAAGAGTTTTGCTGCTTTTTCTGTGCTTACTGCAAATCAAAAGATTTTGGTTATCAAAGGGAGTCTGTTAAAGTTGTTCTTTTAATCTTTCAGTTAACCTTCTTGGGTAAATTCAATAGCAGCATCATGTCTCAGGATGACATGCAACATATGATTCCCTGTATATTTTTGGAGACCAGCATATTTACAGCTATTAAAGATGCAATTTGACATATAGTTTTTGAGAATGCAGATTCTTTATTTATTTATTTTTTGTAGTACATTTCCCACTTGAATTCTGGTCTCTCAGCTGCTAAGAAAATATAATATTTCCATTTTTTTACAATCATGAAGCTGAAAAATGGGAGGAATTGGTGACATTATTCAGAAGGTAAAACGCCTAAGAAGAAAAAGAAATTTTCTTTTAAATTGACACTTGATCACGTCCTTGTAATTAGTTTACCTGTTTTGTCTTCATTTGAAAGGGAAAATGACTGTGTCATTGATGGAGGGCTCAGAATTGAATAAATAAAAGGCAGCAAAGACTCCCTTGTGAAGTATTTGATTTTTTTTTATTCATAATGTTTCAGCATGGAAAAACATTGATTTCTTGGAATTCAGTAAAAAGTTCGGTAAGCAGGAAGCAGATAAACCCTCCCTTCTGTTTTTGGCTTCAGAAGTGCAGCAGACTAATGTATGGCCTGATTTCTTCTACGGTGCCAGGATTAAGGATATACCTGCTTGAAAAATAACATTTCTGCTGTTATGTCGGTATGTGGGTATATTGCTATGTATGTGGCCATTATTAAATTCCCCATAGAGTTAATCAAGAGCTTTAATTAAAACTTTGCTGCAACTAACATCTCACAGATAGTACAACTTTGATGTTCCGATTCTCCTTTGATTGAAGGAATTGATTGATTGCTCATCAAATTTGCAGATGGCACAAAGCTGGGGGGAATTGCTAACACTTTGGAAGATAGACTCAAGATTCAGAAGAGTCTTGGCAGATGTCAGCATTGGGCCTTATCCAACAATATGCATTTCAGTGGCAAGAAAAGTAAGATCCTGAACCTAGGCAGAAAAACCCCCCCAGATACACAGGTAAAGGATAGCCAGTACCTGTTTCAATAGTAATGCCTGTGAGAGGGATACTGGTGGACCACTGCTTATGTGTGAATCATCAGTGTGCTGCAACTGCTAAAAAAGCTAACACTGTCCTCAACTACATCAACAGTGATAATATCGTGATAAAGGGAAATGATAGTACTGCTCTGTACTGTATTGGTGAGATCATATTTGGAATACTTCATGCAACAAAGATGCTGAAGCCCTGGAATGAGGGCAGAGAAGAAGAGCAAAAATGACAAGGGGGCTGAGACTAAAACCTCTGAGGAACAGCTAAAGGAATTAGATGTATTTAGCTTAATGAAGAGAAGACTGAGGAGAGATATGATAGTAGTCTTCTAACACTTGAAGGGCTGCCACAAGGAAGAGGGTGCTAATTTTCTCTAAAGCATATGAAGTAGGTCAAGAAACAATGGGTTGAAGCTCGACAGAGGGAGATCCAACCTGAAAATAAGGAGGAATTTCTTGACAGTGAGAACTACTCAGTAGTTGAGTTGTGGGTGCTCCATGTCTGCAGGTTTTCAAGAAAAAATTAGCAACCATTTGTCCAGAGTGTATGAGAACTCCTGCCTTGGCCCCTCCAAAGTCCCATCCAACCTATGATTCTATGATTTTCTTTTCTGGAATGCATGCCAGATTGATATAATCGCATGCCATCTTCCTACTATAGTTGTTGTCGTTGTTAGTTGCGAAGTCGTGTCTGACCCATCGCAGCCCCATGGACAATGTTCCTCCAGGTCTTCCTGTTCTCTACCATCCTCCGGAGTCCATTTAAGCTCATGCCTACTGCTTCAGTGACTCCATCCATCCACCTCATTCTCTGACATCCCTTTCTTCTTTTGCCCGCAATCTTTCCCAGCATTAGGCTCTTCTCCAGTGAGTCTTTGTATGTGTACATATTAGCATTCTCAATACTTATATTAAGCTAATACTTATATTAAGGGAAGCGGGAAGGGAATGGGAGGAGGCATGGAGGTGATAGACAAAGTGAGGCATCCAGCTAACTGCATCTCATCAGAGAAGTGTCAGTCAGGAAAAAGGCTTCATGCTGTGGGAGAAAGCAGAAGGTCCAAAAATTTGTAATCTCGTAAATTTAAGAGCCAATAGAATGAAAGACAAAGACAGGAAACTGTAAGTTCCCATCAGTCTACCCGATATTGCCTCTCATGATCACAAAAACTCAGGGCCACTGTAGTTACCCTTACAATGTTTGTTTTTATATCAAACCCGGCAACAAATTATCAGAATTTAGGGAGCCAGTTTTGAAGATTTAATACATGTTGTTTTAGACTAGTTTTTTCACCCCAAGACCCACAACATTATTTGGGAATCAACAGCAGTATGTGGAGAAATTACTTCCTGCTCATCATTTTTTCTTGTTTCCAATTCATTACATCAATACTTGCAGGCTTCAAAGTTTCACATCTACGTTTAGGTACTGTGTTTCTCATAGGCCTTTATGTAATACCCATTTGTGTATTTGAGCAGTGGGAAGGTAGGCGCATGAAATCCCTGACTGCCACTAACATTATTTAAACAATGATGTGAATGGAATGTATTGGTAAACGTTCTCTACAAGAAAAGAGTAAATGTGCCCGTTTTAGTTCTATTTCCAGCAAAAGATGAATGCCAATTATTCTAAAGGATTCATTTTATGACACTGTTTACACTAGCGAGACATTATTTAAATTCTTTGTCTAGCCTCTTATCCACTCCAATCCAATTTTACATTGCTGAGCAAGAGATGTGATTGGAAACCTTTGACATTAGAAAAATAATAACTGTAATCATGATGGCATTTCTCCCATATGTGTTGGGCTATAATTTCTCTCATTCCCAGTTATCCTGAGAATGATAAGAATTATATGATAGGAATTATATTCCTATCATATAATTCCTATTCCTATCATTCTCAATTATCCGGAGCCTCTTCTATGCTTTCTAAAGATGGTGGAATTACAATTCAATACATTTGAAGAATGCCAGGGTGAGGAAGACTGGTCTAGATAAACTATTAATTCTGTTAGTTACCAGTATGAGCATCCATATCTGTTCTAAAATAGTGGCTATTTCATATGCCCCCTGACACATATTTTGAAGTCTTGCAAAAGCCTAAGAAAAATCTGATAATATGTATGAAGTATGAGAGCCTAAAGCTTATTGTTTTTTTAAAAATGCCAAAGGCATCTAGTGTCATAAGGGGAAGTTCTTTATTTAGAAGAAAAAATGCTACCCTTCTACATAGCTTCCAGTATAATTATAGTGAAATATCCTCTTGTACCTTATCATCTTTACCAAAAACAAATAGGATATTCAGACAGCACAATAGAATGAGGCCTGCCTGCATTATGACAATGAGAAGTCAAGATGGATTTAATTGTCTTTGTTGACTGTGAGAGCAGAAATAGCCAAATCCTCATTACCAAGTATTCTATTACTTGGCATTGATCAAGCAAGCTACTCAATCTTTAATAATTTGCCTTATAAATAGAGGTAAATTCTGTTCTCCTATCGAGGGAGAGATGTACACTCCCCTTGTTGGCTGAGTTATTTGCTTGAACCTGGGCAGTGAACCCATATAAAACATAAATAAGATTTACTACATTGTGTCCATTCTACTTTTACTGCCTCTGAAGCATCAATTTTATGTTAAAGGGGTATTTATGAAACAAACAGGAAAAGAAGTAGGTAGAGGTTTTTTTATATTTTCAAAATACTTTATCCTTTATATCTTTCTAAAATGCCTTCATTCCTTGGAAATGAGAGATTTGTTGATATTTTCCCTACCCTCAAGCAACCAAGGGAATGCCTTGCAAGATAAATAAGCTAAACTGCTTAGAAATCCTAGAAAATAAAACCCAGGATTTTGGGTAATAGTAAGCACTCTCAATTCATTTTAAGGTCTCTTTTGGATAAAGGTGAAATTCAGCCATTAAAATGAACTCAGTTCCCTGCAGACCCGTTTATAAATGCTTATTGTGTCCTACCTATTCTTTTTTCTCTCTGTTTCAGTCATGAAGGTGTTTTTTAAAATTATTTTTTGCTGGCAGGGAGCTTCTATTTTTCATGACTGTGATTGCAAGAGTAGTAGTCTCTATTGCATGGAGTAGTCTGAATGGCGATTAGAGCAGACATTTGGTCCCTCAACATCCCAACATTGTGGCTGAAAAGGATTAAAATGTGGCAGGATAAATACTGTACCTGCTACCATCACAAGAACAGAAACCCCTGTTTTTTTGGGGGTTTTTTTGCGGAAGGGAAAGGTTATGTTGTGAAACTAGGTGGGCAAAGGAGGTCTTCCTTGCCTGTTGACCAAGGGATGACTTCTGATTGCCAGTGTTATTTTTATGCTTTTCTGTTGATCCTCATTAGTTGGCTTTCAGTTGTGGACTGGGACAGCTTGCCACAGCCAACTTGCCACAGCCAACTCACCATGGCCAACTCGTAGCAGCCAACTTGCCACCGGATGACTCACCGTTTCAGCAGTTCAATTTAATTATTTAAAATAGTTCACATTTCATTTTGTCCTTCCTTTTGCATCCTTTCTTTAATGATTCCATCCCACCATTTCTTTGATATTAGTTTAACTCTTGTCCTGCAGCAAGTTGGCGGTGACGAATCGTCCCACGGTGAATTGGCTGCAGCAAGGTGGCCATGGTGAGTTGGCAACAGTGAGTTGTCCTAGGCTGGGCCAGATTTTATATCGACAACTTAATAATCAAAACAATAAAGCCCAACTCTTGCTTTATTTAAAGTGGACTTGGAAAAGTGGTTTATCCGAGAGCGCCCTTAATGTTTGGCACTTTCCAGACTAAGGTGGATTAAGTTGCCTGGACATGAAATCAGACTATAGAAGAAAAATCAGTGAGCTGATAAAGAAACAGGCTGATACTATTTTGTGTGGTTTTGTTTTTTCTTTGTATAATAAGTGCCCTAATATGACATGCTGCTTAATACAAGTAGCTTGCAATTCTAACATACCTAATTAGGAGATAAATTATGAAGACTGAGGGGCCTAGTTCCAAATGCAGAAGCATAAGATCCACCGCATGTATTTTTATTTCTCTGACAACATCAAAGCAGAGATGAAGTGTGCTTTACCGCCCTTGAACTCAGCTTGTTTTAACCCAGAGGCCATTTTTGTAGCAATCCAGGCACACCCTCCCCAGCCTATGTCAGTTGGAGCTGGTATATCAGCTGTAGCAATTCCTTCTAATGCTCAAATTGGCAGCCAGCCACATGCCCATGTTATGGGCAGATGAGGGGAGGGGGTGTAGATCCGTGTTTTGTGCAACCTAGCTAGTGCCAGCACTTACAGGTTTTTTGTTTTTAATTTAGCCTAATTGATTCACTTCACTCGAAGGGAAAAAACGGGCTGAGGGAATTGAAGGTCGAAAAATGTATTTGCTATCTTAGACACGACTGACAGGACCCTTTGTATAGTTTAACAGTGTTAGGTGCCTTTAAGTCCGTAAACAAGGGTTGAGGATTATTTGACTCTTACAACTTTCTCCATTCCTAGAGATGAATACAGCGCATATTACATGGACTGTTTCTTTTTGACCGGCTCCTCAGTAGAAAAGAGAATGAATGAGAAGCTTTCTTGCAACAGGACTCATCAATGATGGTCTTCTGAATTAACTTGGTTAATTTGATTGTCAGGCCTGAAATGGGCTGCAGTCTTTCAGATAGAGAACACAATGCAACTTGATAGGAATCTTTATTGCAAACTAAAAATGAAACTATATTGTGCAGTGGTTTATCTTCTGTCAACATAAGCAATTCCCACTTTTCTCATGTTTCAACACACTCTTTGCCCATAAATCCAGTGGCCTTGAAGAGGAACAATTGTTGATTGGTGTAGCCGACGTCTGGGTCATGCGAATCTGCTGGCTCTTCACTGAGTTCTCACAATAAATAAATTATTTCATTTTTTATTGAATTATTTTGCCTCCTGCCAGTCTGTGCAAATAGATGTATCTGATAAATGTGACAGCTTTTTAGAGTAAGTTCAGAGCAACCTAAATATCCAATGGTACTTCAAGCAAGACTTTTTTCAAGTGATTCCTCCTCCTCCGAATGCTGTACTATAGCCATAACCTTTTCATTTTCCATATATAGGGAAAACCATCGCAAATGATTGCTGACTATGCTTCCTTCTTCTATGTGCAGGAGAAAACCTAGAGTAATTGCATCCTTCTCTTTGTGCCAAAGAAAGGCATGGTTAACTTCAGCCTCCATCTAATTGTAGAAGAGAAGCAAGATATTATGTTTTAGCAAAGGGAGGCAACTTCCCTCTTGCTTCAGAATAATCTAGCCCATCAGACAGAGCTATCATATCTGGGTTGAAAAAAATTACAGCAACGCTAGATGGCTGCAAAGAGAAATAGAAAATATTGATTTGCTGCCATCTACTGGGAATTGGTAGCCCAGAAATGGTAGCCCTTCCATATATAGACATGAGAGTGTGTACACACACACACATACATTATTTTCCTATTTTCCTGTTTTCTTTAAAATGTTTATAAAATATATTAAATAAAAATATTTCCCAGAGTGAAGGGCAGATTTATTTTCAAATAAATCCTAAGATTTATTTTAAGGGCAACTGAGTCCATAGACTAATTAGATAGATAGATAGATAGATAGATAGATAGATAGATAGATAGATAGATAGATAGATAGATAGATAGATAGATAGATGGAAATAGACATAAAAATACACACGCATACCCACACCCACCCGTACGCCCATATCACTTTCCCATTTATTTTGCTAATCTTTTATATAGTGCTTAGAACAAGCAGCTCATGAGGTACTAATACCGCAAACCAATATTCTGAAACTCAGCAACTTTAAAACGTCTAGCCTTCAACTTACAGAATTCTCCAGCCCCATGTGTTCACATCTTAAAGTTGCTGAGATTGAAAAGCATTCTCCTAGAAGACAGTAGATGATTGCATAACACAGATGATCACAGGTAAGAACATAATAAATAGAAACTCCTATCTTTTTGAGTCAAAACTGTCTGGATTTGCAGACCTGACCTGTGAAACTGTATGGCAATCCCAAGGCATGGTCAGCAGTGCTTTATGGAAATAACTAACAGATGGATAGATGTAGAGTGTGGTTCCTTAGCTGAAATTTTTTGTTGTCTTGTTATTGCCATCTTTAACAGAAACCTTCAGAGGTTTCACACAGAGTGTCCCCTAATTGACACACTGGTCAGCTGGAATAATGAGAGAAACTATTCTCTCTCCTTCCACACCCTGTCTTACCTAGTCTATTATAAAAACATACACACACTCTTGCAATGAATTATCAACTTCCATTCTCTTAGAAGGGAGGCAAGATATTCTATAAGCTCTTGAAAAGATCCATTCCTGTTTGTAACTTAAACTCCATTCAATATAATTTTAGGTTCCTGAGATTCATCAGCAAAGTTTTCCCACCCTCCTTGTCTCTTGTCTAGTGGACAAAAATTCCCTAGCTATAATCTTTCCCACAGTGGTTTTACAAGTATTTCTTTCATCTTAGCTGATGAACATGCATCAGATCACAAGGCTTGTCATCCATCAGCTACCATCTCTGGAATAAGGAGTGGTCAAGAGAGCAGTGGGAGAAAGCACAAATACTATTTCTTTAAGATGCCTGCCTGATCAGAAATCCAAGAGCGTAAAGTATCTTACAGGCCTTGGACACTGACAGCTACCGGCTGAGATCATCTTCAATAAATCTTCTCTGGAGTCAAGGTTAAGAAGTCCTCCATACAGCTCCCAAAATAGACTTTCTGTTCTACTCAAGCCCCAGCAAGTTAATGCTATTTCAGTATCACATTGTCACCCTTTGCCCTTTTGAGTAAAAGATTAATGACCTCATTGGGGCATGTTATCAAAACACTTGGAGTTCCCATAGGCAAAATGCTATGACAAAGAAGTGTGGAATCTTGTTGGTTATGCAAATAATTATATTTAATATGTCACTTTCCTCAATGGTCTGATTATAAAGGAGGTGAGATGATCCAAGTAGTTCCAAAATCAAGTTACGTAGTTGATATCCACAGTTTCATAATCAGTACCAAATAGAAAGAAACACTAAATACCCCTGGAAAGCTTGACATGCTGCGTATCATTGAGCATAAGGGAGAAGTTCCCCTGGATGGGAACTGCTGCTGACACAGCATCAAATCAATGCATTTATTAAATATGTAAACAATCTGCAGTCATTTTATGACTCTGTTGAGCAAAGATTGAAGATAGAACTTGATTATCTACATGAAAAAGATAAGAACAAAAGATAAGATTCTTCCAACACCATAAAAGGAACTTTTTCTTGTGTATTTTTTCAACTTTTTAAAATTTGAAAAAGACAGTACTGGCCTCACCAATCAGATCATTGAACAGAAAGTTATCAATCCCATATTTTGGGGAGATTCCGTGGATGACATGAGAGGACACTGCTTTTCAGTGACAACACCCATATTATGGACCATCACCAGATTATTGTTGATATTTCAGAAGTCTTTAAATACAGAGATTTTCTAAGAGCCTTCTTCTGATTTTTTTATTATGTCATCTTTAACAACGTTTATTGTTTGCATTTTTATGCTTGTTGGATGTTATATTGTTTCTATGGAATTTTATACTTCACATTTTTATCAGTTTTATATTATACAAGCTGAGGCTATCTTTGGACAGCAACTGGATGGAAGTGTTATAAGTAAACAGATAGGTAGAGGTATTTTTCTATTATTTGGGCAAATGTAAAGATCAATAATTTGCCACAAACACTTGAGATAAAATTGATACTAAGATCATTTGAAACATTATGTAAGATACTATATATGGACCAGACTTTTCTTGCCGATTACAATTTTAGATCTACATTCATTCCAGTGGTAAGGGAAAGTTAAGGTGCAGCAATTTTATGCATGTCTAAATACGAACTAAACACATTTTTAAAGTAATGGGGTTAGTGGGTGGGGGAGAAAGATGCTGCTTTGCTTGGCAAAAATAAAACATTTTCCATGTCTAGGTATGAAGATATGAATTAGATTCAGATAACCTTAATGTATGCATTGATATACATTCACTGAGGTGATGTTTAGTTCAATACACATTTTGTTGTTATCTGTTTTTCACCCTTAATCTGCACATTTTCTATAGGATTCCACTGCTGTTAAATTTTATTCATTCATTCAACATAGAAATTTGGGTATACTATAATGCTTGGATAATGGGAAACTTGTGAATGAAGGGTTTAAAATTTACATTGAACTATAATTTAAAATAACTTTTTATAAAATGATGTCCCATCTTTGGTGGACAGAGCAAAGAAATACTGGGGTAAGATTAATATTTTAATGCAGAAGGCTGTTAAAACGAATATACAAATTAAACCATATACTCTTGTTCTAGATTTAATGGGTAAAGAATTTGAAGAAAGGAACTTTGTTATTATATATGTTGACAGAAATAAGAATGCTTTTATGCAAAAAGGAAAGATATTAATTCCTACAATGGAAGAATGATTGTGAAGAAACTGATGGAACTGGGGGAGCTGGACAAATTGACTGTTTTAATCAAAGAGAAGAATATATCTAACATGTTTCTCTCTGGAAACTGCTTCTGGATTTTGTGCTTGACATAGAAAAATTTGCAACTTTGACTTTGAGATTTACTGGTTAGACTAGTATATATTGGGTATGCAAAAAGTTGAGACTGTAGTTTTATCCTAATTTTACTGCACTGAAAGAGTGGAAAGTTAATGTTTATTTTGCTTTTTCCCCCTTCTCTCTATACTTCTCTTTTTTTCCTTCTCTTTCTACTTTCTCATTTTTTAAATTTGCATTTTGTACAGTACTCTAATAAGTTTAATAAAATTATATCTTAACAAAAATTACATCCCGCCAGTCTCACCTTGAGGTGACTTGAGGCAGCATGCAATCATTTAAAAACCCAATAAAAACATTAAAACAATAAATAGTAACATTAAATTAGTTTAAATTTGGCAAAAATGGGCAGGAAGCAAGCAAGATGCATTTTAGCATTTTCTCTAATGTGCATGACCACACTGTTATGAATAATAATTATTTTTCCTAAGATTATTCCATAAATGCATAAATCTAGAATATAATAATGATATAGTATCTTTCATAGAATTCTTCCATAAGCCCTTTGGCATTTTCATATGAATCAGTGTTTGATTAATTTTAATGTAGTAAAAGCATTTTTGTTATGCTGCATTTGTGCCAGGCATATTTTTTTTTTGCTGCTACCTATTTTAAATACTACTTTTCTTAATAGAATAAAAACAATGACTGTTAAATGAAAATGTATGCATGGTGTTAGGGGAAGTTTATCAAATACTCATTCTAGATTCCTAATTGCATACATATTGTGAAAGGTTAAAATATTT
>JAPKID020002880.1:0-12860 GCA_026931265.2 Tropidonophis doriae
TTTATTTGACACTCCAGGGAGTATTGTGAGGAAAAGTGCCGGGAGGATAAAAACGCTACCCAAAGAGTTCC
Source organism: Tropidonophis doriae (assembly GCA_026931265.2). Classification (NCBI taxonomy): domain Eukaryota; kingdom Metazoa; phylum Chordata; class Lepidosauria; order Squamata; family Natricidae; genus Tropidonophis; species Tropidonophis doriae. The sequence continues at coordinate 72 of JAPKID020002880.1, forward strand.
TTGGCGTTAGACAGAGGGAGCCTCTTCAGAAGAGAATGGGGGGCTTGTTGAGATGAAGTGGGAGGGGACACCCCGTGAAGAGATCTCGAGCAGCCCTCACAGAAGGGTCTCTGTCCTGCGCTTACAATAGAGCAAAGGCCTTCAAAACACCAAGTGCTGAACAAGGGAGGCAATGGGGAGGGACATTTCCCTCCTTTCAGAGAGATTTCTTCCTCGCTTTTGCCTTTTTTTTTTTTAAAGGGGACAATTGAGGAGGCTATAAAGGAAGGCTTTTTTTCCCCCCCATACATTTTTAGGAAGCCCAGAGGAGTGGGGAGAGAAGAAAGAGTTTCATTCATGTTTCCAAGTGAGGAGATTTCTACCATTTCACCCCTGCTGGTCAGCCGTTTGGAAGGAATAGCCCCTTTGAAAGCCCAGGCAGCAAGGAACAAATGAGAAGAGGGATGAGAGGCCCTGGAAGAAGTTAATGGAGAAGGAAGCCCATTTCCAGCAGGGACCAAATCAAATATTGCTCTCCGATTGAAAACAGGCAGGTGGCATCTTTTGTTGGAGAAGTTGCAGAGCTTCCTGGCCCCTTAAAGTATTGATACAAGGAAGAGACGAAGCCCTAGCTAAGACCACTTAAAAGGCCATCTTGAAATTCAAGGCCCAAAACAGATTGCTTAGCCGGTTCACACCTTAAGAGTCTGTTATTCCATAAAAAGAGACCAAGTCTCAAAGATATATTTTTGCAAATTAAAAATGAAGACCTTCTTGGTCTTCCACATACATCAGAGGTGGGTTACTGCCAGTCTGGCCCGCTTTGGCCGAACCGGTAGTGAAATTCAGGTCTGGGTCGCAGAACCAGCAGTGACCCAGGCCTGCCATGCCCCTGAACCGGTTTCCTCATCACTGCTGGGGCGCTGCCATTTTGGTTTTTAGTGACTGCACGCAAGCAGAGAACAATTTACATTGAACAGTGCATGTATGTGCACGCATGCGCAGTGCACAACTTGAGAACCGGTAGTAAAATCAGCAGCAACCCATCCCTGACATACATGTATATTCCTTTTCTTGCAAATGTAGAAAGAGTCACTGAGGTCACCGCTTCTTCAGTCATGGATTACCAGAGATGGTTTGAATGGGCACTTAGGGATCAGTGGTGGCTTGAAATACCTGAACTGGTTATTTGAAGTACCAAGTGGTTTACACCAAGCCTGCCTTTTTAATGGTCTTCTCTTTTGAAGTCCAGCTTGCATTGTTGTGTTCAATAAATGACAGCCTGGGACATTTTCACATCTACTCAGCATATTTTCTTTAGAACATGAAGATGAACATGAAACCTAGTTTAGATCCTCCATGAAGGAACCCCCTCATTATAAGGTTTCACTGACAATTCAACATATTTACTCAGTATTAGGAAGTCTCGTATACAACATACAGGTCCCACAGCCAACTATATTTGTTGCAATAAAAACGGTCACTTTAAAGATGCACAAATTTATGGTGTGGATTGTTCCCCCCCCCTTTCATTAATATTGCTAGTTTGAACTCATCATGATAGTCACCAAGGACAAATGTTTATTGGCAAAGTTTCCTTTTGAACAAAAAAAGTCCAGGCAAAAGTTGGAGGATGCAATCACTCCTATGCCCTATTTCTCAAGGAGTATTTCCATCTCAGGCAGATCAAATTCTGTTCCAATATTGTTTCCAAGTTGATAATTGAATACTTTCTGCTCTAATGACCTGAATTATTCAAACCAGAAGAAAGTCATCACACCAAGTTGAATTGGTACCTGGACTCCTTTGAACTATTAATAGTGTTCATTCCATGAGCATAATATAGAATAAGAGAGTCCAGGCCCAGATTGGGGTGACAAAACAACACAATAATTAAACAGAATGAGGAAGATTTATTATATATGGCTAGAGAAACAGCCGATTTGTTACAATAGAGTTAGAGCTCAGGTGTTTTTACCTGGAAAGCCCAAGTACCATCATTCAGAAATTTCTTATTCCCAAGAATATTGATAGATAGGTCTTATTCTGCTTCCACAATTAATTATTTCTGTTCAAGGTATCACAAGCATCTATTGGCTGAAATAGATGACAAAGAGCTACCTCACAAAAGGTCCCATAAACAGACTAGAAATGTTGGATGAAATCATCGTCAAAGTTAGCTGTGCTTATATTCATCAGGGTTGACAGGCTTAGATAAATTATTTGTAAATGCATTCAGATGGTAGAACTATCCACCACTGATGCTTCTGCAGATTCTAACACAGTAAGTCTTATATATCCAAGATATTAAAGAGGAGAGGTAGATCAAGATTCTTATTTAGGCTTCAGCAACTTAAGAGAACAGAAAAAGAGAGAGACTAAACTGAAGTCGGATACCTTATGACAGGAAGCTCCATTTGGGCTCAATACTACCAGCACATCAGGGATAGTATACACTTACCCTCCCTACTAGTTTGCAAATATGAGTGCACATGCACACAGGCTTTGCTCACATGTGCCACCTCTGCACATGCGCAGATCCCTCCGTGTGTGTACTTTTGGTGAAAAAGGGGCCTAAATGGGATGCCATAGAGCTGGGTGCAGGTGGGCGGAGCCACCCACGATTTCTGCTACTGGTTCAGACGATCCAGTCCAAACCAACCCAACAGAATACCACCTCTGCAGCACATCAATTTGACTCTAATGCTGAATTTTGAGATACTTTGGTACTCCGAGTGTCCTGACAACCAACAGAAGTTCAGAAGGACAAAAGCAGAGATTTCTACTCTTTAATTTTAGTACTGAAAAAACAATCCTTCTTCATTCAGTTCCATGTCACACCCACTTTTAAGAGTCCCTAACTTCAACAATACAAGTTTCAAAGGCCAGAGTGAGGAATCTCACCCTGATTCTGCTATATGTTTTTTTCCTGTCTCAAAGACTGAAAACATTGAAATGCCATAAACGCTCTTAACCAAGTAAGTAGGTTAGCTACACTGGTTTGATATGCTCGGGAAATGAACAATGCACATCATATTTACCTAGAAATTTGAGGCTAATCTCAGTATCACATTTTCACCTTCTGAAATTTACATCCATATGCAACTTTTTGTAAAAATGGCACACAAACAATTCACTTGCATTTTTGTTAGTACTTCTGCATTTATTTTTTCCTAATTATTCCTTTAGATATCCATTCTACTTAATTTTCTTGACACTTTTCCTTAGAATACTGTATGTCAATTTTTGAGTCACCAGTTTATACTACAGAATCCAGAGAAGGAATGATTCTCAGGCTGGCATATAGATTTGGAGATGAATTTTTATATGTCACCAATAAAATGAAAGTTAATCGCCTTCCGATTCTTGAAAAATCAGTAACTATTTCACCTCCTGTATAATATAGGTTATTTCAACAGAAAGAGGACCATTTCTCATTAATGGCTATAGCCATGATGGCGGACCTATAGCATGTATGCCGAAATTAGCATGCAGAGCCATCTCTCCGGGCATGCGAGCTGTTGCCCATTGCTCTTCCAGGTTCCGGCGTGCTGGCCAGCTGGTCTTCACATGCGTGGGAGTGCCAGGAACTGGAAGAGCAGCCGCACAGTGCACATGCACATTCCAGGAAGATGATCATCCGGTTTCTGGCACATGCATGCACACTGGCCACCTGATCATCCAGTTTCTGGCCCGTATGCACGCATGAAAACCAAGTGGCCAGTACGCATGCATACACTGGAAACTAGAAGATCATCTTCCCAGTGTGCACATGTGTACAGGGTGGCGGCTGTTCCAGTTTCCAGCATGCACACACACACTCCCATTTGGCACTTGGTGCCGAAAAGGTTCGCCAAAACTAGGCTATAGCATCAGAAAAGGACTGGGACATATTGAAAGTTGGGCACCGAAATTTATTTAGTTGCAAACTGTATGAGCAATAAAAAAAATGAAAAATTAATATGAACAATATATGTCTTTACAGTGAAAAAATATTCTTCCAAATGCCAACAATAACCAAAAAAGGAAAGGAAAGCAGAAATTAGTCAGCATTGGCATAAATTTGACAAATAAACCAAGCAGGACAACTATCCTTAGTGCTGAATTAGAAAGTTAGAATACTACACCATGCTGATGGAAGAACTAAATTTCTTCGTAAAGCAGAAGTCAGGCCTGGAAGAGACTGAGAAAGTTAAGTGTCAATGGCATAAAGCTTCTTGTGTGGATGCAAAATGTATCTTCTATCACAGTTCAAATTTTAACGAATGAGAAAAAAGCCCACATTTTTTTTAAATTGCAGCAATTTCTGCAGTTTGGGCAAATGAATTCACTGTGAAATAGTCAGGGAACACTCACTGTGAGCAAGTTATGCAGAATAGGTGCATCACTTTGCTTTGCTGTTTTTTAAAGATTGCACTGCATTTAAAACAATGCATAAGCAAGCCCAGGAACTGATTTTCTTTACAGTCAATAGAACAACATCAAAGCATTTTTTTTAACCGTACAAGAACTTAATCTGCAACTGCCTGTTATTGCCTGTGCTCCTCTTAGTTGCACACCCATTAGGATGACCGCTTGAGTTCAATGTTACTGCCATAACATGGAATGGAGGTCACAATCCACTGGCAGGTAGAAGAGGGGTACACTGGGAGGAAATTATTAATTATGAGCAGATAAAACGTTGATTTAGGAAGAAAAACTCAAGGAACTCTCTGTTTCATACCTGTTCTAAACAATCCCATTAGTTAACTGATCAAGAATGCTAACAAGATAGATGTATAAATGGATTAGGGCAGGGGTCAGTAATCTGTGGCTCTGGAGCCACATGTGGCTCTTTCATCTCTCTGCTGCGGCTCCCTGTTGGTCAAAATATGCATCACAATCGCCAATGTGCGGCACTCATTGGCACATGATTTATTGAATTTTTCAACCCCCAATAGGCCAACCATGATTAAATCCAACAAAGGAAATTTTTCAGAAGAAAACAGAATGTTTAACTCAACTACATATACTAGTTTTGTGGCCGCTCAGGAAATAGTCAGGCACGGGAAACATTTTGTGGCTCCGGATGTTTTATTTTCTGTGGGAAACGGGTGCAAATGGCTCTATGAGTGTTTAAGTTTGCCAACCCCTGGATTAGGGAAAAACCAAGAACTACCATCTAACTCAAGGTTCCTCAAACTTTTTAAACAGGGGGACAATTCACGGTCCCTCAGACTGTTGGGGGGCCGGACAAGTTGGGTGGTCATGTGGCTGGGTGGGCATGGCCAATTTAGCAGTCCAAACAATACACACAAATTAAGACTTTAATTTGCTTTACTCCTGCGGGGGCAGGGGGGGAGCAGGTTAGTAAAGGAATGTGGCTGCCTTGAGGTGTGTATGAGGGACTTGTGTGTGTGTGTGTGTGTGTGTGTGTGTGTCTCCCTCCCTCTCTCTCATTTCATTCATATTCATTTGAATTATAATAGTTTTAACTCCCCAAATATGGCTAGGAATTCCAATCTGCCACAAAGCTAGTCTGGTAGCTTTCTCCTCCTTAAAAAAGAAGGAGCCACTGCAAGAGTAAGGGAAAGAGAGAGGAATCCCCTAGTTTCCAGAACAACTTAGAACTGTGGTCAAGACAGTTTAATACCCACAACTACCCGTATGTAATAAATACCAATGTGAACCAATAATGTTCTTTTACAACCAGATCTGTAAATAACATTCCATCAAGAATCTTGTGTTTTCAGTAAAATGGTTGATTATGATCTGTGACCAGAAGACAAAGCAAGCTTAAAATCCATCATCCAATTTACCATCAATCTGTAACAGGCAATTAAATTAAACCATTATACAGGACTGGATCATTTGTTCTTAGAAATAGTAATGTATTTTCACTCCCCCCATATGTGGGATTAACTTTTAGCTAAGATGCTGAGCATGTTGATCAGAAAGGCCGTTTGAATCCCTAGCGCTATGTAACAGAGTAAGCTCCCGTTAACTTGTTCCAGATTCTGCCAACCTAGCACTTCGAAAGCATGTAAAAATTCAAGTAGAAAAATAGAAACCACCTTTGGTGGGAAGGTAACAGCATTCTGTGCACCTTCGGTGTTTAATCTTGCTGGCCACATGACCACTGAGACCTCTTCGGACAGCACTGGCTCTTCGGCTTTGAGCACCGCCCCCTAGAGTCAGGAATGACTACCATATATGTGTGAGGTGAACCCTTTGCCTTTTACCTAATAGCTCGTTCAGATATAAAAGCCATACAATGTCCTGCTGTTGCAGGCAAAACTATCACTCACACACACACACACACACACACACACACACACACACACAAGCTTGTGAGACATTTTTGTATAAGCTCTTTCTTGCAAATATGCCAAAAAATTCCAGATCAAAGTGTTCCAAAATATGACTCTCCAACTTCAGCTTAAACATGACCAGTATCTCCCCACTGTCACATTAATCTTACCATGTTTTTTGATAAATGTTCAACTGTCATTGCTTTTTCTGTGCCTATTTATTTATGTGGACCAACTTCCTGCCTAGTCTTTTACTCTGAGACCTGTTCTCTTTCTATATAACAGTGATGGCTAACCTTTTTTGTCTCACATGCCAAAAGCGGGGTGAGTGCAGGGGGGTCATGCATGGGCGTGCCACACCCATAATGCTACGTGCGCAACCCCCTGCTTTTGCCATGCTTTTTTTGCCCTCCCCAGGCTCCAGGGGCTTTCTAGCAGCCTGGGGAGGGTGAAAACAGCCTCTCCCCCACCTCCAGAGGCTTCAGGGGCTTCCCTGAAGCCTCCAGAGGGCGAAAAACGGCCTCAAAAGAAGGCCTAAATCAGATGGCCAGTGCATACATGTGCTCTGGAGCTGACAGGGCAACACCTCGCGTGCTCTAAGAAATGGTTCCACGTGCCACCTGTGGCACCCATGCCATAGGTTCGCATTCACTGCTCTAGGCTCTTCAATATCAGACCTACCTAGATAGTGGAGGCACTCGGGAAAAGTCTCCATAGTTGACCTAAATCAAAAGGCAGGCTTCCATAGGCTGCCATTCCTCTAGATGTCTATTTCTTAAACCAATTCTCAGTACAGTCCAGCAATCAGAATGATCTCATAGCATTAAAAATGTGTATATTCCATGTGAGAACATTTAGAAAGCTGTTAGGCCCAAAGAACAAGGAATTCTGGAACCAGGTATTCTGCATCCCAGTCAGCACTGATACAATCTGAAAATGGCAAGACTTGGAGATTCAGCTCTGTTTAATTTCTTTCAGCAGCACTTGTAAATGGTACTATTAATAGAAAATTACCTTCTTTGGTCTTTCAGAGACCACTTCCTTCTATTCTTCTACTGTTTAAAATCAAGGCACAGAAGCCTTAGCTGAGGCAGTCTCTTTTGGTCCCTCCCTCCCACACTTGCTGTTATCTTTCTGTCCACTGCATGTCTTGCCAGGACTTAAAGTTGGGGAGCGGGGGGGAGGGGAGGAATCCGGAAACCTCTTGTGTCTTTGTGATTGCTGAAATGTCCAAAACTGTTAAACATATGGAAACATACACACAATGGAATGTAAAGGACTGGCTTCCTTCAGAGAATGGGAGACTGTCCACATCAGACAAAGAGGCTGATATCAGGGATTGCCTGGCCCAGAGCAGGGCGGTGTCTAAATCTTTCAGTGCTACAGGATATTAGGACTGTAATCACCGATCCCCTAACCATTTCCTTACCCACCCTCATGTCTGGACTGCTGTGAAGGATAACATTAGGCCTAATGCTTATGTTCTGCTAAGTTCAATGGTTTATACTGGTGTATAAACCACACAAATATAAAAAAAAAAAACCTGAAGCTCCTCCAGCTCAGCTTTGATGATTGCATATTAGTAAACTTCTGCATCTTCCATTTAATTGAACTCTTCCGTACCACCAGGAGTGGTCAAGGCCTGTGATGGCAAGTCAGTCATGACAGATGTTGACCCCAGAATAGAAATGCTGCAGCTCCAAAACAGCCATAAGATGAATAGAATGGGGCCCATGGATATATGGTGAATTCAACGAGACTGTGGTTGAATTCTTAACAACAGTGAGATGAACCCAGGTAGCAATATTTTAGAAAATTACAGCCTTAAATATATTTCCTCCAATAAAAAGGAGGAGATTCTTGTTGAAATATTGAATTCCAGTTTGTACTTTAAACAGAATTATGAACTTTCTGAACATGGAGTTCAGAAACCAACACTATTTTTTTTTCAATTCTCGTTTCTAGATGAAAAAATCCCGAATCTTTGCACAAAGCATTTCTTAACTAAAAAACACAGTCTTTCTGTCCTAATTTAGAGGGGTGCCATGTTATCCTTCTGTTTTTCTTTTTTTTAAAAAAATTGCATAATAAGGGCAGCTTGAGAAAAATTAATTGACGGTATAAAGACCATGATGATAAGAGCAAGGGTATAAACATTAAATATAAATAGCATATGATTAAAAGCTGAAGAAATAAATGAGGTGATGCTAAACATTTTAGGGACATGCTCTATCAGTAAAATATACCTATTTTCCGGCGTATTTTTCCTCTAAAAAGAAATTGAAAATCTGGGTGTGTCTTATACATCGAATACAGCATTTTTTGTCCCTGAAACCCTGCCCCTTCACCAAAATGGCTGCGCGCATACCCTTATGGAGGCTTCCAAAGAGCTCCTGGGGGTTGGGGGAGGGCAGAAATGAGCAAAAAACAGGGCGTTTTTGCCCCCCAGCAGCACTCTATAAGCCTCCATAAGGCAATGCATGCTATTTTTTTTGACAAAAAGGGGCGTTTTTCCTCATTTTGCCCCCCCCCATCCCCCCAGGAGCAGTCTGCAAGCCCCCCAAGGCTATTCATGCCTTTTATTTGGAAAAAATGGGCTCATTTTTGCAAAAAATGGGCCTGTTTGGGGGAGATTTGCACAGTGCAAAAAGGTTTTTTTCCCCCTTTTGGAAAGCTGTTCAGTTAGAGTGATTGATGAGAATTATGATGGTCAAGTACTGTGCCTGCAGTAACAAAGATTTGTTGCAAAGGTGGTCAGTGATTTCCTTCTCCAGCACCTGGGTAAATACACCTGGAAACACCTACCTATTTCTCTCCTCTATCCCTCTATCTACCTACCTACTTATTTTTAAAAAATTGCCTCTTCAAAACCTGGCTGCGTCTTATACTCCAGTGCATCTTATACTCCAAAAAATATGGTACTGTTGCTTATGACAACTCATGCCATAGTATAAACTCTTATTTACGAAGACAATTCTTGTCTTCTCCCTTGAAATAATCACAGTACAGAGCTCATTTTTCTAGCTTTTGGTGATTCTTTTACATATGCTAGAATTTACAAACATCCAACTTCAACAAATGTACTTATAAGGCCAAAGACAGCGAGCGCACTCCAGCATAATTTTTTTTTTCTAAGAAGGCCCCCATAATCCAGCAGAATATAAAAAGCATGCCAAATGGGATGACACATTTCACTGTGGCTCTTTCTGTTAAGAGATTCAAGGGTTGGTTCTGCCTTCCACTCATTTCTAAAACGGTATGGCAGCTGGCCAAACCTGACTCATGTAGACCTTCATAATCAAAATTGCTTCATGAGGAATGATGAGTTTTGAGCCCACATTCTGAATTTCCCATTCTATTTCCAATAGGATTACTTGTCATGTTCTGTTTTCTGTGTAATGCTTAAAATGACTGTAAGCTCTAGAAATTCTGTGGGATCCTTGATGCTCTCTGAGCTTGGTGATTTTCTTGCAGACGTTTTATTACCAAACTAGGTAACATCATCAGTGTGTTGCTATTCTGTGTACATCAATGCACCGGTGTAAAAATATTCTCTTCTATCAATAGCAGAATAACTTTGTTTTTTTTCTCATTCAATTTGATAAAAGAGAATTTGCTTTGAAATTCTCTCAAAGGAGAAGAAATTCCAGAGAAGTTCTCATGAGATAAGAACAGTACTCTTGTGTTATTTAGCTGCAAGATTCCAATGTATGTAAATATCTAGCCTTTCTCTGTGTAATATGTCCAGTGACCTCCTGTTTTGTTTCTATTAAATTCCAAAGGCATCAATTAAGAATTTCTTCCATTTGACTTTTCCAGTATTGATACTAGGAGTCTTATTCATGAAATTCTTGGGGAACATCTCCTTCTTCTTTAGAAGTTGGAGCACCCACCCTCACCACCACTATTGCTAATCGGCATGAGGCAGCAGTAGTTTCTCTTCCCTCCGGCCTCCATCTTGGCTTGGCATGAGGTGGTTGAAACCATGAGCTTTTCGTTGGTGCTTAGAATCTGCACACCCTTCAGGTGTCTGGACATGAAACAGTAGCTCATCATAAGGCTCTGATTGAATCCCTGGAGGACATCACCCTTGAGGATCAAGTGATTCTTCTGGGTGGAATCCCCTTGGAAAATGACCAGCTGCCTTTTGAAATAGCACTTTTGGGAGAACCATGACCTGGATGCCTGAGAAATCTCCATAGACACTTGGAAAATGATTCTGTTGATGGTCAATGTGAAATCAGTGACTTTACAACTTTACAACTTACAACTTTACTGCACACATGCTTGGTGGGAAGGTCCACAGTTCCCTGGCTGATGCTGGCAAAGTGAAAGGCCAGACCCCAAAGGTTGCTAAGCAAGAAAAGAAACAGAAGAAAACTAGGTGGGGCAACAGGCTCATGCTATGCAATTGCCGATTTGTCAATACTGTGCCTGGTTTTGGTAAAAGGAAGGAGCCAAATGCCAACTCCTAAATAGCACTCAGTCATATGATAAATCATATATGTTCCTGGGGGGGGGGGTAGAAATTGGAGCACCCAGTTTTTCAGCTCAAAATGTGGTGGTCAGTTTCCAAAGCATGACTTTTCCCCAGCTCCATCATATGCAACAGTTAGTTGTTTTTCTGTTGAATTATAAGTTTCTATACATAAGAGGGATGCAGTGGTTCAGTGGCTAAGACGTTGAGCTGGTCGATCAGAATGGTCAGCAGTTCAGTGGTTCTAATCCGTAGTGCTAATCAAAATTCCTTAACCGATGGGGTTCATAACATGCCTTCCCTACCTGCCTAGCAGGGAATTTGTTTGATCTTTCCTGCTATTTATTATGGCAACCTTTCCCCTAGGAACTGAAAGAGGGTGCCCTTTCATTCTGTCTTCAAACAACAACCTTGTGAAATAGTTTGTACTACAAAATCATGCTTGGCTCTACATGCTTGAGTGAAGCTATGGATTGGAGCCCCCCCGGCTTCCTGTTATTCAGGATAATGCTTGTAAGCACTATGGGCTTACCACTCAAAGCATTTTTAGAGACACTCCCCACACACACTTTAATGTCTGTTTCTGTTGCTCCCCTCTGGGAGAAGGCTTTAAAGTATTTCTAGAAGGACTACCAGATTCTGTAACCCTATGCCATCTAACTCGTTAACATGCAAGATTTGTTTTTCTTGCCATATCAGTGGTGGGTTCTACTGGTTCGAACCAGTTCAGTTGAACTGGTAGTGGTTTAATGGCCTAGGTCACTGGAACTGGTTGTTGGAAGAGACCCAGACCTGCAATCCCCCCGAACTGATTTTCTGAATGGCATCATAGGTACCGCCATCTTATTTTTGTCTTCTGCAAGTGTGCAAAATAATTTTAATTGCACTGCGCATGTGCCCACAGTGCGCCCACAAATGAACCACCAGTAGTGCCTGATGGAATCCATCCCTGTGCAATATACATGTTGTCAGGTGACAACAGACTGTGCTGTTTCTCTGTGTCATATAATATATGTGTGGGTATATGCATAATTTTATATTTATTTATTTTGTCATGTTTATGTAATGTATATTGGAAGTGGTGACCCTTTAAGAGCTCTATGCAATGAAATTTCATTTTAATGTATGACAATTACTATACATTCAAAGGGACAATAAAGTTATTCTAAGTTCTAAGTTGTGCAGCTCTTTTCTTAGAATGGGAAATCTTAGGAGATATTGGGATGGCATACAGATTTTGGTATTGTGCATTCAAATGAATGCTCACACAATCTAACTCCTTTGCATATGTTGAGGTGTTGTTCTATGTTCACATTCAACCATCATTAAATACACACATTGTATTTATTTTCCTGTGCACATACCTTGTTATTTCCTCTCTCACCCCATAATTTTCATGGTATGGCAACTGCAGCCAGTGAAGCCCCTCCTCCTATAAACTTTTCTCTGTTGTAAAGACATCATTTATGAGATGTATTTCATCTCACAGAAAGAAAAAGAGAATGGAATTTAGCAAATCAAATTGTATTAAAAATAAGGGCACACTTTTAAAAATCCTGAAAAAACAAAGCCTTCCTCTCCTCTCACCCCAACTTTGGAGTTGAAAAGGCAACAATCGTGGCCAAAGAAAATGAATAAAACATTTCCATTTTGGAGATTATTTGTTTCTTCTCTGAATATCAGATGTCAGATGTCAGCAGCTAATTGCAGGGAAGGATTATTGCTTGCAGATTTTCTGGCTGCCTTGATTGAGAATCAGATAGAAGTTTTGGATTTTCTGTTTAGAAAAGTTGGTAAAGAGCACTTAGGCCACTGAATCTAACCTCCTACTCAGGGCAGGAACCCAACTCTGAAGCATCCCAGACAGATGGCTCTCTAGCCTTTAATCAAATGTATCCCAATGAATGTGTTCAATTCTCTGGCTAACTGGTTCCACTGATGAACTATTTGGTTTTCTTTTTTCTATCTTTTAGGACAGGGTTCTCCAACCTTTGCAACTTTAAGTCTGAAGGACTTCAGCTCCCAGAATTCTGGGAGCTGAAG
>JAPKID020002882.1:0-12856 GCA_026931265.2 Tropidonophis doriae
TGTAGACTATATTTAAAATGTTTTTAGCAGAGCTGTGATGAAAATGATGCTTATTCTATGCTGATTTATCTACAGGTGTCTGAAGTATGAATTTAAAAGGCATCTGGCACAGTTGATCTGTAATTATTATTCAGTTGTCTTACCACAGATATCCCTCTAATTCAGTGTAACCAATCCTGCACTCCTGTGTGTAATTATTCGTCCTACTATAACCTCCCTCTCCCTTTACATTTGGCTTTTTGCCAACAAAAGATTGTTCTGATTTGCTTTAATTTTCGCCTCTGGACTATTAATTAGTTTAGTATTCAAAATACACTTAATTCATGGTTTTCTAATTGGAATAAATAAACTTTTATATTTCAGCCCCAAATCTTTTCCTAAATGTAAACAATATTATTGGGATTTATATAATCTCCGCACTTAACATTCTTCCAGTGCCTGGGCATTTAGTTCAATGTATGGAAACAGCCATTTGACTTTGAAATTTAAATGGGATCAAGCCTAGGTTAGTAGAATAAAAAAAAACACAAGGTATGCAAACTGGGATGGAAGGCAGGCAGAGGGGAGAGAGAGGAAAGAAGGAAATTGCAAGCATATTCCACACTGTTGCTGAAGAACTTTAGGTAGCCATTAGGTGTTAAAATCAACTCAAAAGGCATCTTCATTTATATTCATGTTTGGAAGATTCTAATTGTGTATATTGGAGTAAGAGTTTTCAATTCAATTGTGTAACCTCAATTTGATATTTCAAAGATATGACCTATACCACTATAAGTCCTTAAACCTGGTGACCTGAATTATTTTTACTTAAGAGTTTCACAAGCTGCTCATGGAAATATTTGATTGTATTTGGGAGACATTTTGACATATTTTTGAATTGTTTTAAAAATTACAATTAAACCTATTTTAAACTTAAAGTTGAATGTGTATAACTGTGGATGAAGTTGTTGCTATAGAAATAATTTCATTTCAGGTAAGAATAGAGGTCAAGATAGGTTTCACTGCTGATCTCCGGAGTGGGTATGGGACATTCACTTTCAATCTAGATTCTGATTTGGCAAAGAAAAGTTATGGCCTAGACTGATTCTTGTTTATTAAAAAGTAGTGATATGGTGTACAGGAATACAAGAGGATTTGAAGTTTCCCCAAACTTTTTCAAGGTCATTTTGTGGAATAAGGACTCTGGAGGAATGAGTGGCTCTATGTTTTTGGCTATGATATTTCTATCTTTAGTTTTGAACGAGATATAATTTCCCCCCAAAAAATATTGTGCAATTTTAAGTCCTTGTATTCACATTGCCTGCTTGAGGACGCCATTGGTTCTTTTCCTCTTATATGCCTGATGGCATGAATTCCACCTGTTCCTAGACTTGGATTCCTTTTTCAGAATGATTTATGTCTTAGTCACCTAACATTTTGAACTATTGCAATGTGCTCGTTATGGAATTATAATAAAAGATCACTTGGAACTGGACCAAAGTGTAGTAATATGGACAGGTACTGACACATCTCAATATCCCATGTTACATTCATTCCACTACTTGAGAGCCTTTGGTTATCAGTAAACATTTGGGCACAATTAAAAGTGCTGGTTGTGATGCATAAAGCCCTTGATGAAATAAGATTTGGATATCTGAAAGACTATTTTTCTTCCAATGTTTCAATTCTTGTCTAGTAAGATTTGACAGAATTGGAATGCTCCAAGTTCCATATTTAAAACGGTGTCCATTGATGGGAGTTAGACAGCATAACTTCTCAGGCCAGGATGCCTGCCATCTGGAATAGTTTCCTTGTGTAATTTTGAACTGCCACAATAGTGTCATTCTTTGAACAGGCTCAGAAGACCTGTTTTTTTTCCAAAGGTAAGCTGCCTTTGGAATATTATTAATACCCTAGGTCAGTGATGGCGAACCTTTTCGCCACCAAGTGCCTAAACCAGATCATGCGTGTATGCATGCGCCAGAGCTTCAGAAATTAAAAGACCTGCTGGCTGATGCGCATGCACATGTCAGCCATCTTGTCCTTTAGTTTCTGACATGCACATGCATGCCGGCCAGTTGGTCTTCACACACCGGAACACTGGAAACCCAAAGACCAGGTGACCAGCATTCACATGCCAGCAGGCCTTCAGGTTTCCGGGGCTCCGGTACATGCAAAGATCACCTGGCCTGTGTGCGCTGGAATACAGAAAAGCAGCTGGAAATGGCACATGTGCCCACAGAGAGGGCTCTGCGTGCCACCTCTGGCACACGTGCCATAGATTCGCCATCACATTCCTAGGTGTATTAGCCTCCACCTTAACACATCTTTTTCTTTTTATTGTTTTGGAAGTGTTTTAACATGTATACCAACATTTTGATATTAGAAAAAAATATTAAAGCAATCTGTGTGAACAATATAATATATCATTTGTATCATTAATTATTGCTACTTTATCTCTCTTTATGCAATTCACATTACCTATATATGCAGGGTGAATTCTTTAAAAATGTGCT
The DNA here is from genome assembly GCA_026931265.2 of Tropidonophis doriae. Lineage (NCBI taxonomy): Eukaryota > Metazoa > Chordata > Lepidosauria > Squamata > Natricidae > Tropidonophis > Tropidonophis doriae. Next base: position 2,496 of record JAPKID020002882.1, read on the forward strand.
GGCTTTTTGACTGCAAGTAGTTAATATGTAGGCGCTGCCATGTGTTAAATGTTTAATGATGTTGCATAATGTTGATAAGTAATCTTGGAAGTGTAATTTGGCCAATTTAAAGCAGCACCTGAATGGCCACACACAAAATATCAGCAGCTAGGGATTTTGAACGAATTACATTCTGCCTATTCCCAGGATTGCAATAAGATTGACATACTGACTTCCAAATGTATATTGGGTGCTTAGGATCACACTTAAGGCTGGCATTTTGTTTTATAGCATGACCCAATAACATTCAGTGTTATTGTATATCTATTAGATTAATATTACTGTAAAATTTTCTTAGATTTGGGGAATTTTAGCTGGGTATTCAGGACAAAAATTCTGATCTGGGAAAGATGGCATAACTTGATAACACTTGTAATATTTTTATTCCATGGTGCTTTATTCTATTTATACATTTATTAAGATCTTTTCCCCATTTGGTCAAACTTTCCAAATAGTATCTTACATTTTTGGCTATGAGTTAGCTTAAATTGGATGTCTTTTCTCTGTTCAACTTAAAAACAAGCCCCCAATGCAGCCAAGCATAACATTTTATTCTAATGCAATATTTCTTTCCCATATTTGCCACCCCTTACAAGGTCTTTACAATGTATAAAATTTGGATGTGATTCAGAGAGTTTTAATATATTTTTAATATATTTTTTATAATTTTAGAATTTTTAAAAATACTTTTAATATATCCTCTTAATATATCCTCCTGTATCCTGTCCTTTTTATTTTGCCTTAACTTTTCTTGCAGGTTAATAGATTGAGTTGAATGTCCTAGGAACTTTTTGTTTTAAAAATGTAGTAGGGTTGCTCTGAGTGTAATTATTAAATACTTGTTCTAGTGTGTGTACAAGAGGAAACTGGAAAGTATATTTGATTCTCGTGAAACTGAATTTTTTAAGTTTTATAAAATGTATTTTTGGCTGAGTAAGAAAATGTTATAAGAAATTTGAATTTGAAATCTTAAATTGTAGTGACAGTGTAACATCACAAAGTTAGTGGTTACATGTAATGTGTAGAAATCACCAGACTGAATTTGAAAACAGAATTAAAAAAATAGACAAAGTAAAAGGTTATTTATTGCTTTGTCATAGTGACAATTCCCCTGCTGCTAGGCCCTATAATTGATTAATTATGTGTCATTAAGTCTGTGTAAACTATTGCAAACCACACAGGTGTGTGGTCTGTCCCCAACCTGGTCCTTCAGATCTTCTAGTTTTGCAACCTTTGTCACTGTAATTGAATCTATCCAACATGCTGGTGATTGTTATCCTCTTCTCTTTGTAATTAGAGAGAATGTCTGAATATTAGATAGTGTAGAACATGACCAAGAAGGTGCTGTTGCCTTAGTGACTTGTTTGATCAAAGCAGGAAGAGAGTGTGCAACTAAATAGCTCTTTGGATTCCTCTAGGTTGGCATTTTTATGTTCCTGATCAACAGTTAGAATTTGCTTTTGGTTGAATTAGTTACTAAAAATATATTCTTCCTCCACATAGTGTTCTAGAAAGGAGTAAATATTGGATAGGAAGTTAAATATATATGTTTTAGTCCATAATGATCTGCTGCTATTCTTTAAATTGTAGGTTTTTGTATAAGCCAGGTTGTTGTTACTTTTACTTATTATAGTTTGTGAGCTTTTCATTCAAATCAGCTAAAGCTTCTGTGAAAGCTTTTGACATTTTATTCGCGGTGACTTTGAGTCTTTAAAAAGCTATATGCTAGGGAGAAATTCAGTTGGTACCGCTATTCATGCCATGGACATTCTGTGAGGATAAGAGCTGTACTTGTTTAACTGTTGATTACATGCCAAAATTCAATGTCAGGAGACATTTGGCTAAGTCTGGCTTTAAAAAAAGTTGAAGCACCAGGTTGTTTTAATGCATGATGAGAAACATGGATGAGTGGCCAAAATATGATAGAAAACCTCGTAGGAGGTGAACCATGTTGACCGGAATATTTTATGGGAAGCTTTTAAAGCCTGGCCAAAAACTTGTAATGAGAACCCCAATTTAATTTACCATAGATACTTTTTATAAATAAACTCCATTTTATCCATACCTAAAATAGCCAAGTAAGTTTCTAAATAAAATATTTTTCCTTTTTATACATGATTATTTATTGAAGTTATGTGGGTTTGAACTTATTTCCTTAAACATAATCAGGAATAATATTTAAAGACAAGTATTTACTATTGCAGGGATAATTTATTTAAATGTGCACTCTGTAAGAGGATTTCTTAAAAAAAGAGTGCTTCCTGTTTATATGTAGAAAGTATTGGTTAATGTGAAATAGTAATCTTGGACAGATTTCTTATTTATGACTTATGATTTTGAAGAAATAAGCTACCTTTCTACCAGGCAGTTAACTTCTTAAGAATTTTTATCAATTTTATTTCCTTTTTAAAATCAAATTTTAATTCAGGTGCCATTGGTCTATATTTAACTCACCTTTTGAAAACTGAACAGCATGAGGAAAACAACTCATGCCCCTAAAATACAGCATTTTCAGACTGGTATCTGAAATATAGGAATCCTCTCAATTTAGTGCCTTTTCAATTGCTGCAATGTATAATTGTGAATTTTCCCTGTGAGCATGGCTAAGAATTCTTATTTTTGGAGTGGCATTTCACAGATGTTTAGCATAAAGCCTTTTCTGGCTTGTTCATAGTTTCCAGATCATGATTTTATAAAGTGATTTCCTTGCCCACTTTTTTTGGGGGGAGGGGGGAATCATATTTAATTCTTTTTTTCACTCAGAGATTTACTAATTAGTCATGTAGGAATAGATTTACTAATTAGTCATGTAGGAATTAGTCATGTAGGAATAGTCATGTACTAATTAGTCATTAGTCATATATCTTCTATTGAGACATATGTTTCAGTTGCTTTGTGGAAGACAGATCAAGGTGATGGGCTCCATAGAGTCATTCGTTTTCAAATTAAAATAGTTTATCCTCTCTTTTCTAAAAGTATACTTAATAGATATCAGATATGCATTCCCTTGCTAATAACAATTCAAATTTTCTTATTTCCATTATATATGGGTAAGTCTTCAAAAGTTTGGTTATCAAGGATAAAAGTTAAAGTAATACCCCTTAGTTTTGATGAAAAAGATAGATGATTTAGCAAAATAGCAGGATACTCTCTTAGTTGGTCCAAATCAAAATTGATACCAATAGGTAAAAATTGGGTTACCCATTCATTTAAAGAATATCAATTTGTATTTGTTACAAATTGTATTTGGATCTATTAATATCTAGGTATGTATTAGCTATGTGTGTACCAAAGGATATAATTCAGTAACAATTAATAAAAAGATTTCTTCAGATATTGATAGATGGGAGTCAACAAACTCCTCATTAAAATTTGGGAAAAGATGAATGCTCTCAAAGTAAGTGATTAATTTATATTCTGAGGAAATTCAAATTTATATACATGGAAAATATTTTCAGAAAATATATCCTTTGTTTAGAAAATATCCTTTGATTCCAAGAATATCTTTATAGAAAATATAATTATTAGTTAAGATGGGATGACTTTGGTTTTTCATATCTGGAATTATATTGTCATACTTGCCTATTATCAAGTATTAAATACTGATTTGAGCAACTTTGTAATATACATATATAGTAAGTTTTGTTGGATGTACATGATCTAATTACTGAAATTCTAGTACTTTTGAATACAATTACATCCATTAAAAATTATGAAATGTAATGTGTAATTATTTTTTTAAAATGACTCATTTTTCCATACCAAATTCTGCTGGGATTGCCATTGTTTAAGCGATGCAGTCATGTAGCATTGTTTTACAACAGCATCACTTAGTAATGAAAATTTTGCTCCCGGTTATCATTGTTAAGTTAGGTCTACCTGTAATCCTTAATTGACTAACAATTTTGGAGAAACTTGACTTCAATGAGAACATTACCTGAAAATTTTGGTAAGTTAGGGAGTGTTAAATATTATTTTAGTGTAAAGTACCATATTTTTCGTAGTATAAGATGCACCTTTTTCCCTCAAAAAAGAGGCTGAAAATCTGGGTGTCTTATACAGCATTTTTTGCCTTCCAAAACCCTGTACCCTTCACCAAAATGGCCATGCATAGCCTTTAGGAGCCTTGCAGAGTGCTCTTAGGGGCTGGGGAGAGCAGAAATGGGCTGGTTTTTGCTCTTCCCAGCATTCTACAAGCCTCCTAAAGGTTATTCGTGCCCCTTTTTTTTTAGGAAAAAAAAGCTGTTTTGGCGGGGTTTGTAGAGTGCAAATTTTTTTTTTTAAATTTGCCTCTTCAAGATCTTGGTGTGTCTTATATTCCGATGCGTCTTATACTCCAAAAAATACAGTATATTGATATTACATCTCTTCCTCTCCTCATTCATAGGTTGTCAAGATGAGAAAAGAAGTGAAGAAAATCAGAGTTTTAACAATTCGGAAACTAACTAGGCATATTGCTAAACTGAAAGGGAAAAAGTAAGTTTAACACTTTTTTAAAATACTCCTGTGATTTTTGTATAGAATATATGGGCCATGTATAATTGTGTCTGATTTCTGACCATGTAAGATGCTGCATTGGTGGAAGAAGGCTAATTCAAGGCAAACATGTCCTCATGTTTTGTATGCTTTTAAAATTTACATTATAATCTCTGAAGCCCTATTTTATGGTAGTTTGATAGTCTTATTTTTCTCCTTCCTATGTGGATGGGTTTATCTTTAATGAAATGTAGATTATATGTAGCAATTCTCAAATATTGTGGTACTTTGATTTTTTTGTTATTGAAAAGAATTGGCTATCAGTCAGTCTCAATATGCTGGAAGTAAGAAATGAACAGTAGCACTAATGAAATCTCACATTTGCTTTGTACTGGTTTAGTATTATAAATTGATATGGCATTTAAAAGCAGAATTATTTAAAAAATATGAGTGCAATTTTGAACTACCTACCAAAAAATTACATTGTATGAAGAACTATCCATTTATCAAATATGGAGTACAGCAAAGAAAAGATTTTTGGAAAAGGCAGTTTAGGATTTTAATCTTGGATCAGTGAAATTTGTTCACTTTCAGTCTCTGATCTGGCTCTCATGGTATAACGGCAGGATGCAGCATTACTTTATGTGGTCAGAGATTAATGATGTGTTTTAAAATTGGACTGTGTGACCTTTTGTATATGTAAATACAGTGTTTCTGTGAATTACTTGTTTTTTCTCTTTTGGAGGGAGTTGGTTTTATGGAATATGTTCTAACAAAGAATGGGTGGGTGGTCTATATGAAAACATAACATGTAAAAAGTTATAATGGCCACAAGTGACATGAAATCATGTATTTTTAAAAATTTATTTTAAAAAAGTCTTCTTACCTCTGATTTTAAACATTATATAGCGTGACAATCTTTAAAGAATAGTAGGCTATTACTTTTGTAGAACTCATAGTTTCCAAATACTTCCAAATACATCCTAGGCACATTCAAAAGAATGTGCCTAGTAAGTATCACAATAAATTTAATAAATGAAATAATTTATTCTTCAAAGAGAGACATTATAGTAGAAGACCACATCATATGAATGAATATTGTTGTCTTTTGAGAAGCACATCTCTAGCAGTTAACTGTTCTCATCATAGTTAAAAAGATGCATAGGTTTCCAGTAAAAATAACATTTTTTTCCAGCAGGTGAGTTCTAAATTAGGACCATGAATATAAAAACTTGCAATTAAAGTTGTGGATACTTTTGATAATATTGTAAATAAAACTATTGATTGGTTCTTAAAGTCATAGAAGTGTCTAAAACCTAGCAAAGCAAGTACATGTAAACAATTACATAACTTTAAAAAGAATCCAAACATAATCCTGGAATAATACACACATACACATGCTAGGTCTGAACATATAGCCCATGAGACACAAGCCACAATCCAACCAGCCGTGTGCAGCCCACCAATTCATTACATCTCAACACTACCATCTTCTTGGCTTTTGTACCATTTCTACTCTGTAGAGCACCTCCAGGCCTCATAGACATTGCCAGCTCTATTTCTGCTGCTGCAAAACAGCTCACTGGCATGTCAGTTATTTTTTGTGGCCCGCAATTATTTTTTAAGGTATCAATCTGGCCATTTCCCCTCTATGAACACTGTCATTTGCATGCTAGTAAAAAAAAAAGCACCAGATAACCCAACACAGATTAAAGTCCAGCATGGAAAAATAAATACTAGGTTTTCAAAACAGCTTTGGAGAAGACAAAAAACACAAGAGATTATAACCAGCTTTGGAGAAGACTCCTGAGAATGCCATAGATGGCCAATAAAAGAATCAAATGGATTGTTCAACAAATCATCCAGAGTTCTTATTCAAAACACAAATGATCAAGTGTAAAGTATTTTACTTCAAAAAGCTACGTCTTTTTGAAGTCAGTTAGTCACCACAAGAAGACCTGAAGGATCAGGTTAGGGACAGATCACTATGGAGGAAAATCTATGTGGCTGCTAACAGTTGACAACAATTTGATCACATATAATCAGTGAATGATATACGGATGATCCTTGTCTTATGATCAGTTGCTTAATGACCATTTTAACTTACAATACACTTAAAAGTACTTATGAACCATCCTTGAAGTTAAGACTACCCTTCTGTGCAGTCACCTGATTACATTTCAGGCTCCTGGCAACCAGCTCACATTTATGATCAGTTGAAGCATTCTGAAAATAGTAGAAAATGCCCATTGAATATACTGGATTTGCTTAATGCCTGCAATGGCTTGATTTACAACCATGTAAAAAATGTAAAATCGAGTCATATCACATGGTGACCGGTTTAACAATCTCAGTGACTTTTAATGACCCAAATACTGGACTCAATTGTCATAGTAAGTGAAGAACTATCTGTATTGTTATGCACAGTGCATTAATTTGATTTATTTAGATTTATAAAACCGTGCCACTCTCCCCGAAGGGACTCCGGGCGGTGACATCATGCTTATCTTTACAGTTTTAAACATAACTTATTTTATTGTCTGTAAAATAATGATATGCTAATTAATAGATGAGAGCGCTTTGGAAACCAATTAGATGGTTTTTCAGAGCACTACCCCACATGACAAAGGTTGCAGCTTTCTCGGATTTTCAAATGTAACGCTGTGAGCAAAGCATTTCCCTAAATCATTGAAGAAAATGGAGGCATAGAGGATAAATGTTTGTGATCACATATGTAGGTACACACACATTAATACAGTATGAAGTACATGTCTTTCTTTTTCAGGGGTACTGAAGATGCAGTGTTGAAAAACCACAGACGTGCGCAAAGATTACTAGAAGAAATTCATGCTATGAAGGTAGTGCCAAGCCGATTGTAAACTGCTCAAATTGCATGCAATTTAAATTCTACATATAGTTTTGAAACTTTTGGTTTTCAAAGCTTTTTAAGTAAGTTTGTGGTTTTAGCTCTGATGTATGCCAAGTTTGTCTATGTCTGAGAAAGAACCAGACTGTAAATTTGATGAGACACTACTGTAAATTTGTATGTATTGTTTATTGGTATAATTGTCAAGGTAATAGTCACATTTGATTTTAAGTGTTCCAAAATTACATTTTTCCAACATTACTATGAATCTCAGACTCCGTTCTTGAGGTAAACGGGTTCGTTAAGTGCGGCTGCTGCTTAAAAGCATGGATGGCCATTACAGTGGGTGACATCATAGTTCTTAGTCTGTTTCTTGCCAACTCCTTACATTTTTGTGTGGTGGTGTCACTGCTCTAATGCACAAAGCAGCAACTGACAAAGTGGATTGAAACTATAGCATTTTTTTCCTCCTAAACTAAGGCATTCATTAGTTTTTGAAAGTCTTTTATTTCTCTTACACAGACATGATGGGCCATTAAGAGTCTGGCAAGCTCTCAGCAAACATATTTATAGCAGTGAACTATGAATTATATGATGTATTTGTATCATACATCAAAATATAAGAATAATCTTTGAGGTTTACCCTTATGATTAAACTGCAGGAATGTTCTTTTTCCTTATTAATGAATGCTTAATTTTGTGTCATAATTAGATCAGCAATGTTAATTTAGCTTTTCATACTAATTCTTGCAAATATTTCAAACTGGGAAATTTTAACCGGATTAATTAATAATAGATTAAAGTAGTCTCTTCAAGTTTGTAGCCTATAGAATTACTTAAAATGGTGTAGAACAGCTTTCTAAACAATACATATTGAGGACTTTGTATACTTACCATGCTTGAAATCTCCTTTATATATAATTTTACATAATGCCATCCTATTGAAGCAAAAGCAATAGAGTGGACCTTCAAGTCTTTCCCTTTTAGATGCCCTTTCCCCAATTCAACCTATTACAAGTAAATACAAATACTCCTTGCTTAAGGAAGCTAATCGGGACTGGAATATCTATTGCTAGACAATATGGTCATTAGATATAACATCACATTGTTTAGCAACAGCAGTTTCAGTTGTCTCAGTTGTGGTCATTAGCCAGGAATGTGTCAGTTGTGCCATTGTTAGGACCTCACACTTCTCTTGCCTTGTCGTGCTTGCCTCTACTTCCACCCCACCCCACCCCATCTAATTTGCCCAGTCTCTGCCCTTTTAGCCACCACTCCTGCTGTCCTGGCTCCACTGCATGTCACTTTGCACTCCACCTTTCATCCATGCCACTAGTTGCACCAACTGACCTTTGGTGTCTTTTTTCTCCCACCATTGAGATTCACCCAACTCTCTGCAAAGCATCTGCTAGCCACATGTGGCCATCTCAAAGTGGCATGCAGCATTCCTCATATAGCTAGGAGTTGTCTTGTGGAAGGCTAAGATAGGCATACCTGGTCAGCAACAGGAGGAAGAAGATAGCAGAGGTCAGTTGGTGGAGGCAAGAAAACAGGGCTGCGGGGGGGTATTTTTTATTTTTTATTTATTGGACTTTTATACCGCCCCCTCTCCGGATAGGTAGACTGTAGGATGACAGGGGTAGAGGAGTGAAGGGCAGTGGCGTAGGGCATCAGGGGAAGTAGAGCACAGGGGTCTAGGGCAGAGTGCAAGGCAATGAGCACAGCAGAGGTGGCAGAATGCAGGCCATACAAAGGGTCAAAAATGGGAAGAAGATAGGTAGGTGGAAAGAGTTAAAGCATATCCAGTGGTGGTAAATTTGGGCATGCTGCCAAGTGCCCAGGTTTTGATTATACAACCACAGGGACACTGCAACAGTCATAACTTTGAGGATCAGGTGTGTCATTAGTTCAGCAATGTCATAATTTCAATTAGTCATTGAAGCAATACTCATTGCCCAAAGACTGCTGATAAAATGGTTTGTTATCAGGAGAATTTTAAGATTTATCTCTACTATTGTTACTCATATGGCCTGATTTTATTACTTTTATAAATAACTCAAGGCAGCAACCTGTTCTTCCTATTTTCCCAATAAAAACCTTGTGAGATGAGTTATCCTGAAAGTAAGTGACTGCCCTAAAATGTTGTCAAATTTTAATCGCACGTTTATTTTATGTATACTTTATTTTGTATGTATATGTGTGTGCATACATATACTCTCTCTGTGTGTGTACACATACATATATACATATGCATAGAGTGAAGAATGAAGCCTTATGATGCACAAGAAGCTATTTTTTGAACAGAAATAGTTCTTTCAAATAAACAAGTTCCTTTTAAAAAGTCAGGGCTAGATAAAATTGGACTTCATAAGATGAAATGTGTTGTATGACAGCATATGCAAATTAAGCATCTGTTCAACTCTAGTTTTTCTTTCCATCCCCTGTGCCTAGTAACCTAACTTACAGAAGTGAATATCGGCTTAAGTAGGATGTGTTCCTCAAACAGTTTTGAATTGTATTTTTCATCTGGAGATAGTAATTATGTTAAATTTATTTGGCTCAAGTTCTGGAAAAAAACAAGTTTAGTGTGATAAATTGCAGATCAGCTGACAGTCATTTGTGAGTGTTTCCACTTCTTAGAAAAGCCAGCTGGACTGTTAGAGCATCCACCAGCATTCTGTTCATTGCTGCATGATGAAATTTTGATGAATTCTAACTTTCCGATATGTGCAAACACAATTCTTTAAAGTGGAAGTTCTTAGACCATTGGATACAAGTGAAATTTGAAGTACAAATACTAAAAGGAGTATATAGAGAAAATGCCCATTTAAAAATTTTGGATGTAACAATTCCTGAATTATTAGAATGCTGCTAGCTATTTTTTTCCCCCGAAATAGCTCTTTTTTTTTTTATTCAAAAAGTTTTATTGGTTTTACAATTTTTTCTTGGGAAAAGGGTAAATAGGTTATACAAGAAATAT